>BJKM01000043.1:2038195-2105632 GCA_015082035.1 Chaenogobius annularis
TTTTTTTGTTTTGCGGAGAGAGATAACAAAGTGTCAAAGGAGCCAATGGGTCCCTTGTTGGGTCCCCAGTGTGTCATGTCTACCAAAGTGCTACCTGCCTGCTCTGTGCATTTTACAGACTTCGGCTGCGCTCACATCATCATCAGCTCATCTACAAACATCAGTCATGTTTTCAGAGAGCGGTGGATGGTGGGGGTTTGGTAAATAGCGAATGTCAATCACCTCTTTCCCTCTTGACAGTTCTTCTGTTATCGACCGACGTAAAAACTATACCTGTCCACTGTTTCATATCGAGTTTACGACTGTTGAATACTGTAGATTTCAGTGTGGTGCAAGTATGAGTCAACGTGAGAATATGTGTAGTTGTGCATAATAGAGTAAGAAAAGCCATGGCTGATTATTATTTGACATTATCTTCCAATAAAGGTGCACTAAGAGCTTGCTCACAAAAGGAGTGCATGTTAGTGATAAATACCCTGTAATTAAATAAATGCAAGATGGATACGTTGAATGTGGAATATTTGCCCCTTTAAGCAGCACTCATTCTGACGATGGAAATGTTAAAAATATTGCTGTATGGGTATTAATATGTATCATTAACAATATATTTAACACACATCTGAAAAAAAACCTGTAGAGGAAGTCTACAAAAGCAGGGTCTCATTTCTCCATTCTCTCATCAAACAGCAGAGAAATTAATCGCTGGTCTTTGCTGGAAACTTCTACCTGGCAATCAGTTTTGAGACCACCAATCAGACCATAATCAATTTAGTGGCCGTTATTGTGCCACAAAAAAACCCCATCATGGTCATTTATATTGATATTGGACTGTACAATTACCCACATACCCTCGTTTGGAAGTTTAAAACACATGTTGTTTATGTCTCTTTTTTCACCATTTTATTTGAATCTTAAACTTATATTTTGCATATCTTCTAAACAACATTCACAATATTGATATTTCAATATTACCCAACTCTAATATAGGCCTTCTGTAATTGATCTGTTTTGATGCATTATCTCAATAAGCAATCACACCAATGTTAACAGGTCCATTTCTCAAAGAGATTTCTTGTGGGTGAGTGAAAATGTAAATGTAGTTTTGGCTGGTTGAATACAAAGAATGTTTTAGCAACAGAAACTAGGCTGGTCAGGCCAAGATGATGTATTGTGCGTGTTTATTATTGTTGATATAAAGATTTGATTGTCACCAAAGCAGAAAGATGTTGGTGCTGAAAAGCCACTGGGCTGTGTAGATTTATTATACAGCAACGTGGACCCCTATTGTGCTGCTCATTTAAGGAGGGCTAAACAAAACCAGAACAAGCAGAGTAGACAATGGGCTTCATTTATTCTCTGTTTGGAAATGGCAGTGAAAATGCTCAGAGCGCTGTGTTGTTTGTGCGTGTAGAGGGATGTCACAGTGGCTGCACTTGATGTAACGGTCTGAGTCAGAATGTTAAAATAAAAGACAACACCAGTTTCAGAGTTGCTGCTGAGGCAACATATAATGGGATTCAAAGAGTGACACAGGCACTAAGTCCTCGTCTGTAAAGAAACGGATGGCACAATATGAAAATTGGATGGTGGGATATCAGTGACCAAAAAACAAACAAAAAAACATGGGATTTTGCGGATTTTACTATGCTTTACAAAAACAAGCAACATCTTAACTAAAAAAAGTATTTGTATAATACTGCTTGGCCCTACTTTGCTGTGCAGAGATTTGGGGAAATACCAAGAAATTATCAACAAGAAGCCTATTGCGATCTGTATACAAGGTCTACTCTGTACACATAAGGATAGGCATATCTGGGCTGAAATAGAATTCAGACTATTCCTGCCTGGTTGTTTACATAATTTGTTCCATTTTCATGAACTCAAGGCTGTGAGAAGGGTGTTTTTTTTTCCACAAACCCAGTGAACTACATTAGCTCTGTTAATACAGTGTGGAGGCCCAGCTCTGCGATACTCATACCGTGGCATTTTAATACCAGTTATCATCCATCTCTAGTGGCATTTTACTAATATTGCCACCATTACCAGCTGAAAAATGTTGTAGCAGAATATGTCGGTGTAATCCCTCATTCGTCCAAGGAGTGTTCCATTGTAGGAAAAAGATTCAGTTGTAGTCATCTGGACTCTGTTTAGAAAAAACAAAACGTTTCAACTCTCATCCAAGAGTCATTCTCAATCAGAGAACCAAGTCTGAGAACTCGTTGTTATATTCCTACTCGTGTGACCCCTGCCCACAGGGCGGGACCTCCTGTAATGGCCATTGAAACTGGGATGGGCCTATTGTTCTATTTGTTCCCTGCCTCACCTTGAGTGCCTATTTAGGCACACCGACATGCCCAGGGCCTCTCCAGGGTTTCAGCAGACCATTATAAACAAACGGGAAGGTTGAATCTTAAACCTCCATTCCGATTTAATGAAGGATTCTCTTTTTTAACAAAGATTGCCTCCTTATCCTCTTTCAAACCATTACTTTTTCCCTGCTCAGGATCCTCACCTCACTTGTCTTCAATAGAGTGGTTTGTGGTCAATATCTGACAATTGTGTAAATATACTAGTAAAATACCACAACGCACTTTCCTATTGGGGTCATTCAAGGAACTATATTTACGCTCACAGTAACTGCCATTATGATATATAATAAACTACCAAATATATGTTTTAAGAGGTAATAACCATTTAAAAAATACATTCAATGTTTTGTGTAACATTCTAGTTTTATTCCTATCCAGTATTTAAATGTTAGTTATTTCAAAAGGAGGATGGCTTCCTCCCACATACTGTAGTTTGTAGAGTTCATAGTTGATCTGGTAAAAAATAATATACTACTTTCAGACACGCTACAGAACTTTCCAGAACTCATATCTACATTTGAAGACATGTTAAGGCATCTCATTTATTGATGTTTATTGCTTATTATTATTATAGCACTTCAATAGGCCCCAACACGTCTTACCCAAGGACACAACAACTGCACCAAGGTTCGGTCAAGTACACCCAACTCTCTAAAACAGGACTAGATAATACTTGTGTGGTCAAGTGTGTTTTTCAAATGTGACTGCAGATGAACTGGTCTCTTGGCTGTAGGATTGGTCTAAAGACAAAGCTTTTGTTGCTGAATCGGATAATGGTTAGACTAAACGTTTCACTCTTCTTCTAGAGTACATAAGATCAGCGAAGACACAGCTGGGAGTGAGAAAATTAAGGCCAAACTGTTAAGTTATCCAAGCTAAACTATGAATTGGCATATTCAAATGATATACCATATGCATTGCTTTTTACACTGTACAGAGGAAATAAAAGGGCTTGTTGTGCGTCTGCCATAATAGAACAGAGGGACAAAAATGAACATAGAAAGTCCATAGCACCATGACTGTAAGTGAAAAGAAATGATGCACTTTGGCGGCTTAAAAGCAGTTAGTCCGTCACACATGCTCTTTAAATATCTCGCTGTTCAAGGGCAAACGTATTAGTCAGGTGTGCGTCACCCGTATTAGTTGTCCACACTCATAAACCCGCGGGATATAGAAATTGACAGTGTCGCATCCTGCAGCCAAACTAAGAAAAGTGTACGTTGTGTGCAGAGCGAGGTTGAAGGAAGAGTGGACTGCCAACATCACAGAGCTGTCTGGCAAATAAACAGGTCAGGCCCTGCAGAATAAACAAGACAGGGGAAACATTCATAATGCAGCTTTGACAATGGGTGGCAGCGGTGTGGGCAATAAACTTATAAACTCCTTGTAACAGCGTGAGGTCTTTTATCAGAAGACTGCAGCAGTGTCGACAAAGCCTGAAACCTTCTTTTTAAACTGCAAAAGCAGTTTTTCTTGTTGGAGTATTTCCCCCACTAAACTAAATGGTATAACAAGCACTTTAACGGTGAGCAATATGCCAAAAAATTACAATCGCAATTTCAATTTTTATTATGCTACAGCTAAACTTACCATCTTTATTTTGTCTTGAGTAACTTAAAGTAATTTGCCTTTTCTGAGAGTTCATACTTAATTGCAATTGGTTGAATCCACCTGTCACTCGGAGCATTGCTGAAACTGGACAATAGGAGGTGTGGGTGGGAAAAGTGTATTTCTTTGTGCATAGCTCTACATTCAAGAGAAATTGACTGAATCGTGATATAGCGATACGACCAAAAGAGCATATCGTATCGTCAAATTTGCATTGCCATTTTGCATTGCCAGCCCAAGACAAAATCAGAACTAACTGCTAATTGTAAAACCTCTTTTTGATCAGGAACGTGGAAGAAAAAGCTTGCCGCGTCACAGGGTGGTCCATACTGCGCCGCTTTATCGCTTGAAGGGGTTTGCGAGAGCTAGCTTAAGTTAGCGCTGTGAGGTTTCAATCACTTTTCTTTTCGCCAGTTTTGAATTGTAAAATTATTCAGTAAAACGTGCACGCTCCGACAAACACAACGTAAATCAATAAAATGTACTGTATGTGGTGGGTGATGTTTGACAGAGACAGGGCATATCTCAAATATAAGTATTGAAGGAAACACTGGCTCTACTGTCACAGATCATCATCTTACAAAAGGCAATCGAAGGCAAGCTTTACCACCAGGTCACTTTGGTCACAATATTCCAGGACAAGGACAAATATATGGAGAAATGGAGAAGGTAATGCTTTCCCTCTGATAGACAATCAATACTACTTGCCCTTGTTTTTTTATATATTGCAATTATATACAACCACACAACACTATTAAACAAACAATAACATGGACCGCTTGATCAAATGCACAACACATCTCATCTCTCATACTCATACGCGGCGTCACACTTTTTAGCAACAGTGAAAAAACGTATTGCATGTTTCGGTTTGGACCAAAGCTCTGATCTTGTACCTGCAAGGGTCCTTGTTTTGTTTTAAGGAGAACACTTAAATAATGCATGTGCTAAGTGACTTGGAGGAGCTGGAGCAGACGTGGCAGTGGTGTGCTGTCTGTTTGCATTTGTTCTCTGCTCAACACTGGTCCGCCCTGGTGGTCCCTCGGCACCTCTGCAGTACAAATACGGAGTGTGGAGGTGCTGAAATGTTAATACAGCAAAAAGAGCAACTGCAGCTACATCTCACATCCACACCTTTTCCTGCTAATGCCAACTTCCCTTGACTTTACAGTTGTAAACATAGCATTTTCTAGAGGCAGTTACAATTGTCTTCTAAAACTCATAATGACAAAACATATACAGCTTGAGCTCGTTCTCTTGATCCTGGTTAGGGATATCATATATACATATTTTGAGTGTCATGATTATTGTCAGAAATTTAACAACAATTAAAAAATTATTCACGATTATTCGTTTATTTTCTTTCATTCCCATTGTCTAACATGTTACTATCTCTTGAGTTTGCGACTGGTTTTACGAAACCGAACTTTCTGAAAGACAAAGTTAAATTTGACAAAAACAGCAAATTAAAAAAGGTTATTTACATTTTGGTCTATTTTTAAGATTATCGGTTCACCTAATGATCTTGACATCCCTTTTCCCGTTTGATTATACATGTATTTTCTGTCAAGGTGTAAATCAAGGTCAAATATTGGCAGCACTAATTGCCTACAGGTTAAACTTCACCTTTTACCTGAGGTGGCAGTACTTTTCGTGCACTACAGTAACCTGTGCATCAGAAACACAATAGTTTTGACAGTGGCATTATTTCACTGCCACCAGCTGTCACTTTTTACAGATAATGTATTGACCTGTGTCAGTTTTCCGTTTTCTGCTGACAGCTCTGTGATGTATAAATTAACATATGATTTGACTCCTGCCTCCTTCAGCAATAACTGTTTGCAGACCCAGGCAACGTCAGGGAAAATCAAGGATCTAATGAAGGCGACAAGCTTTTGGGTGTGAAACTTCCTCTTCAGTAAGTGCCTCTCTGTGCGGAGTTTGCATGTGCGCTGAGTCTGGGTGGGTTTCCTCTGGGATTTCAGGTTATTCCCCCCCCCCCAAAACATGCACAATCCTCCAGCTATGGTAGTCCTGACGAAAGCGCGCTTCCACGGATCTGGAGATGGGTCCTCGGCGGCTGCACTGTGACAACCCTGCTTTCCCCAGTAGTGTTGAGGGATGGAAAGGCAGAGAACTCATTTTCCCACAGGGAGTTTGTGAAAGTGTTCCTTACATTACTACTACAATCAATTGTCCATAAATCACAACAAAAACTGTGTGAAAAGAGGAAAGTCACATTCTAAACCAAACTGACTGAGGGTGCGTCGAGTTTCAAAGGGTTCCATTAAGTGTCATTATTTAGGCACCTGAAAGATGAGATAAGATAAGATCACCCTGGAAATTCCAGTGTTGCCACAAATGGTCCAGAAGCAGATTAGGCACAGTATAATAATAAAACAGATAACTTAAGGAGCCTGGAGCTTATGCCTCTGGTCTTGCTGCCTTCCTTGTTTTAATCCTCTTCATCTTCTCCCTCACCTGTGCTGCTGTGACAGCAAGTGCTTGGCCAGGGACTGTGAGTTGGGGGGGGGGGGTAGGTGAGTCCAGGTGGAGTGGTGAGCTTCTACACCTGAGGAACTGGTGTGGGCCATTGTCCAGCTGTGGAGGTGACTTGAAAGCTCTCTTCTTCTCCCTAACAGAGCTTTCAATTCACGGAAATGAGGGTGCAAACTCTTTTAAATGAGATGGCAACGCCCCCTTTTGTACACACCCTGGTTACATCAATATTTGCCAACAACGCTTTCCACAGTTACTAAAAATTAGATCTGATCCTTCGGACAAACGAATGCCAACGTGGTTTTATGTGCGTTTTACTATCATAAGCTTGATCATGTTCAAACGAGTTCATGACACATATTTCATGACACATATGGAGGATCCTGAGAGCCATGTAAAAGAATATTCAATAAATAAATAACAAATGTTTATGAGTTTTTTGAAAGACAATTGATACATTTATTTGCAAATGCCCTAATTAAAGCCAATAAACAAACAAACGCTTTATTAGTATTTAATGAATTGATTACCGTGGCCCTCCTGGCTAATGGAAAGGAAATAATAAAAGCAGCTCTCTGATTAGTTATAGCAACTTGTAAACCAATTTACCAACCAATCAGAGAGCTCCTTACTAGTTTTGATTTTTGTTAAAAAACTGACCAAGTTACTTTAATAAAAGCATTTACCAATTCATGTAGTAAATCATCTAAAAAAAACACTTTTAATAAAAGCATCTGTTAAGTTATGCATTAAATATTCTTTTTAAAGATTCATTAAAGAGTCCTCCATAGAGAGCAAAAACAGACAAAGCTGGCACTGACGGTGTTATTGTGGGCGGATTTCCAACACGTGGAGAAATGCAGCACGTATGTGTCCTCCTCCGACAAAATAACATCCTCCAATTTCAATTTTCTATTTTTTCATTTCTGGCATTACAAAGCGTTAACATTTAGAATCCTTTTAAACATTCAGACCAAAACTGCTGAACAGACGAAGATGTCTGGATCTGTGACCCACAGACTGTGATTGGCTGAATAAAAAAAAAAAAAAAACTAACAAAGGTGATAAACACCTGGAATCTTTGTCTGCCCGGAGAATTTTAGTTTCTACACAGGTTGGTTTGTCTGGAATCATGACGTCAACTTGAACGTGTGCTATTCACACGCCAAAGCTTTTTAATCAAGCGAGCCAAGAGCAGGCAGACATGTTACCAGCACTCAAGATGATGTGCACGGCAGTCTTCAGTCTAATCCTGGGATTGCCTGTTGATATTACCTCAGGTCTTCAGATTGGCCTTCAACTATGCAGCTCCTCACCATTTACCATCTGGCATGATGCATTTCTGCTGAGATGGCAGTTCTGTGAAACAATAGGCAGTTTGCTATCAAGGACAATGCAACCGAGTTGTAGGCTATTTAAAAACCGCTGCCATGGTAATTGTCATTGCCATCAACCAGATTAGCCACAAACGACCAGTTCTCTTTCTCCTCAGCCTTGAAGTGATGCATTTCAGTATTCAGGTTCTGATGGAGGAGGCTTAAATTAAAGGCCTGACAAGGCGCTGGAGCCGCTGGAGTCATTTTTAATAAACCAAGTCAATAAGAAGTCTTATCTCAGAGGTGAGTCTCACTTAATGAACCCATGCGAATAAATTTGTTACGGCATTAATGCCAGTCAATATAATGGAAACACTTTGAGAGAGAATACAGAAAGCAATCAATTTACTGTGGAATTAACCAGGATTAGATAAAAAGATGAAAGGCGTACAGGTTTTACACCTGGATGTATGTGCTCTTCTTCTGGCCTCTGTTTAAAGTAATGTGCGACAATGAAAGACAGGACGTCATGATGTTTTAAACTGCAAGAGTCCGCTCCATCATCTTTCCTGGACACACGTATGAGGGATGTTTGCGTCCCTCTTGTAGACCTCTACAAAGGATCTGAAATCAATCTGGTCTGTCCTTTGCTCCCTCCTCATGCACAAGCATCCATCTTAGGCTGACAAACATGAAAATAAGCGTTAGCACCGAAGAAAAAACAGACAATCTCCCTTGATTGAGCACAAATGGATTTTTCACTTGATCAGACTTCAACTTTAGCCCCTTCAGTCGGAGAATACCAATCTTCCGCGTGAAAGGATGGTATGTGTTCGAACGCCTTGATTAAAATGAGTCTGGGATGTCGTGTGTACAGATTGAGGGCCATTCCTGCGCACAACCTCTAACTCTCCTTTGCTGACATTAACACGTTCATATAATCTCGATGTGAAGATTGCATAGTTTAGTGTCAGATCATATAACTCCCCGTAGATTTACTCAATGAAGAATTTGTCCACAGGTCATAGGAGAGGCTCTGACCGCATGATTTATAGAAAAGCTGAGGTAACATCGCTGACCTGTGTAGTGGAATGCAGAGGATGCACTTGTTGTGGTTTGGTAATGGGCTTTTGCTCTGATAACATGACTGCAGGAGTAATCCCATTTCATAGATTGTGGTTGCCTCAGTCACAAAATGAGATTGGTCCATGCACACACAGCACAGTGTTGCCAATGTTCCACTTAATACTCGAATGCTGCTTCCAGGTGATCTGGAGATTTATCCATTTGTTACAAAAGACAGTGCCAACTTGACTCTCTTGTGCGCTTCTACACAGTTAAGCTGAAGATAAAGAATATAGAAGTGGACTGTTTCTTTAACTGTGGTTCTTACAGTTTCACGATGACTTCAGAATGCAAAAACTTTAAGCATATTTCAGTGTGTGTCAGCCTCAATTGCGGATAAACTTCATCATAAAGGCTACTTCATTATATACATTAGTTAATCATGTATTTATAAACAGTTTTAACGTGCAGTGCTCTATAATAACAGGTGTATGGATTTATGACAACAAAGAATTTCAGTTCAAAAACATTTATACTTATCTGAAGAATTAATTCATAACTAATGTTTACGTGTACTGTTTTTTTTCCCCATACTAAAGTGAGTAAACCCCCAGCCAAGAATTGAATTTTCTCAGAGCATATAAACACACAGAATGACGCATGTCCCAGAATGCGCTCGTGCTATTTGGGTAATGCATTTTCTGCGGTGATAGCATTCCAGACAAAAAAAGAGGGGCAGTAATCCAGCCCAATAGAGGTCTGTTCTATCAGTGGGACGGAGTGGGATCTTCTTTGCTTTGACAGGGAGGGCTTTGGGTCGCTGTGCCCCGCTTCACATCAAGGGCACGAAACAATGCTTGTGTTCAAAAAGCTGCTGATGCCAACCACTCTGCCAAACAAAACAAAATATGCTGGAGATGGATGAATTATATTTCAAAAGGGGACGAAGGAGAGGAAACACCGCCACCGCAGTGCCGCGGCCTGGATTAACTATGTCCGTGTTCAAACTAAGACACAAATCCGTTCTTTCAATCAAGAAAAAGTGTTACGCGCCTTTGCCTCTTCGCCCCTCCCAACCAACCGCATGTGGGTATGGCGCTTTGAAACAGAAATAAACGAGAAAAACAAACAAACTAAAAAGTACAAAAAGACTTGGCAGGCGTCCCAGAGAAGAAGAGGATTTGAGAGAAATACAAATATGCATTTCAGAGGCAGGCAGAGGCTTCTCATGTGGTACAGCAGGGATCGGGCAAAGGGACCAGAGCCTCGTGCTGCAGAGGGAAATACTTGGCCCTCGAGAAATCAACAAACAATATAATGGGAATAAAAAGAACAAATAGCGGTGTGATTCTTCGACCCAATTACAGATTTTTATTTTTTTTAAATTACTGACCCAAAGGTAGATCCAGTTAATGAAGGTCAACTAATATTGTTTTACTGTGGAAACATTGCAACGATAAGTACACTGAAAAGTTGGTAGATTACACGGTAGAATAAAGGAAAGTACTGAAGCAACAATTATTTGGGGAATTGTGCCTAAATGGGATAAATGCTGGAGCTTTAGGGAAGGGAAATATTTGTTATATCAGTCCAGCGAGAGAAATCTACAGTAAGTGATTTTGCATGTACGTGTATGGGTGTGTGCGTGGATGTACGTGTGTTTCCGTGTGTGTATGTTTGTTTGTGCATATGTTTGCGTGAGTGCATGTGGGTATTCATACTCATCCTATATTTTGGAGAAGTTTGAGATCTCCATTTGAGTCAAGTATTATAAATGTTGTTCTCAGACTGCTGAAATAGGACCCGGCCTTAAATGGGGTAATCTTTAGAAAGCAGCAATCATGGGCCAATTACCTGTTCTCGTTTCGCTGTGTGTACCGCGGTTGAGGGTCAGCGTCTCCATCATTAACGTCATAACTTGCCTCAGGGTCCTGAAAAGAACACAAAATGAACAACTTTATAGAGGTTCGAGGTGTGGTGTAATTTTCCTCCAGGGTTCTGGCAAATTATTATAACTGGAAAAACAACAATTACGTCTGGGTGGAAGCAGGAGTAAACAGTGCAGAAGAGGGTATTTTTCATACGTTTAGTCCGTTTCAACATACAGTCCATTAAAGGTGTGTTGTTAGGTAGCATGCCTTTGTAAAATATCAGTAAATGGAAAATTATATGTATGAAAATCTCACATTCAAGCGTCATTGCTTGTGTGCCGATAGACTTACATAATTAGCGATGAGGTCGGGGTGATCCTTCTCAATGCCGTCGTCGAGGATTGTCACCACCACGCCTCGCCCTGTGTAGCCCTGTGCCCAGGCCTCTTTGGTATTCAGGTCCTGATGTGTCGGGTCGGACTGCGAACACAAACGCAGCAGTTTCTTTAAGTTGACTCTATACTGTACGTATACGTGTTATAGAGATTGGGGTTGTGCCATCACACCTCAAAACATTTTTCAGTTAGCTTAATCACTAACGATTGATTTAGCAGTCGAGGAGTCTGCAATCCTTTTTTCAATTTGTCCACTAGTCAAACAGTTATTTCTATTGTACTTTGAGGCTTTTTAAATACATTATCAATCAAATAAAAGTTTAAATAGGATGGTGACTGAAGGCTTCTAGATAGAGAATATTTACGAATAAAGTTCGAAAGAATGTTTATTCTTTATTGACATTTTGATTTAATAACACCACTGTGTTTGTTAGAAAATGTCTTTTCATATGTGTTTTCAATTTTGTTTTATGTTTAAACAATGGAGATTTTAAGATGCTTTAAAATACAAAACTTTGATAAATGTACTACCAGTAGAGGTCCAGCAGCTTATCTAGTTGTTACAAAGCTCTTTTGTTCGATTTTTTGTAGTTTTTGCCAATGCCGGACATATTTGGCACATCTCACCTGTAGCGTAAAGTCTTTGATATTCAATCACTCACTCAATTAGTGCCTTCTCCAATCACACTAACTTGGCCATTAATAACCTGCGACCTGGTTAGGACAACATGTGGTCTGTAAACAGTCAAAAATACATTAGACTGCTTCCTCAGGCTGCAAAACATCAGTACGGTCAGGAGACCAAAGTCTGCTGAACTCCTGGCAAAAACAATTTCTTCTTTCACAGAAAACAGTGCACTTTCTTGAAGGAAAAGTGTTGCAGCCCTGGAGCTCTCCAGTGAGAGGCACAAGGAACGGCTCAAAGCAAGTTCCATGTATTTTTGTCATTCTCTGTTGTTTCTTGGGCTTTGATGCTGGTGCAGGTCTTAAATGCCCAAATGGAGGCATGATGTTTCTTTTAGGATTAGTGAGGATTAACATTGTCAGATGCCGATGCAATTGCTCACAATATTGATTATTATGAGGACTCTGCATGTGGTGGTGAAGGGAGGACATGCCGCACTTAGCCGGAGTAGAGATTCGAACTCACGACACTGCGGCCGTAACCACTCGACCACCGGGCAGCACGGTAGATTTTATTTTAAGAGTGCCATTTATTCAGGATAAGTATTGTAAATGGTGCAATATGTCACAGCGTATGCCACCAGCGTGTATCCATGGAGATGTGGCTGCTAAGCTTGGATTGTTTCACAGTATGGCAAAAGCATATCCATCATCACAGAAACGGCCAAGGGTCAGATCTGTGGAGAGGCGACCCAGCTCACAGTAGGATTTTTAGTTTCTCTAGAAGCCTTTAGTCACCATATTACAACTTTTTTGGTTGATATTGTATTTTAAAAAAATCTCAATGTACAATATAAATAACTGTTTAATTAGTCGACTACTAAACTAACCATTAGAACTAAGAACTAGTAGGTCTATAGGACCACATTATTTAATAAAGAAAGTACTAATATTTTGTATTGATTATACTAAATCTGCATTTAAAAAACATCAGTATCAAGTATCAAATCTATTCCTTACTATCAAAATAGGGTGGACATTTCAGTATCCTGGTAACACTAGAGGTGTTTGTTTTGTTTTCGACACAAAGCAGCAAGAGAAATGACTAGAAGATTAAAGGTTTAATGCTGAATGGCAGACGGATGATCACTGTTGCCATTAATCCATGGACGTGACATGTGTGTTTACAGGAAGGGCAGAGGGGGCAGATAAAGTCAACCGAAAGCAGATAAGAACCAGCAAACAAAGGAACAGGACAACCATTTTCTCTGCATTTAGGTAACACGGTTTAATCTGGTTTACTGTACATTGCATGGAGATAGTGTGGAAGTAAAGAGAAAGTCCTAAAGCGACCAGACTTCATGACCAAACCGGATTAAAAAGTGACGATATTGAATGCTAAGCTTGGTAGATCTTATAAGCCTTCAAGGTCTAATAAAAAACAATTACACTGTAGAAAGAAATTTTAAAATGTCTACACTAATGCAGTCATCGACAAGAGTGTGTGCGCAAGGACCTTTGGTGTAGTCCGCTGTTCAACAAACCAAGATGAGAAATAATTAGTCCTCTGGATGGCTGTGGCTGTGGGTAAATGAACAAATTCTGAAAACAGAATCACATTACAGAAACCAGATAGAAGAATTAAAGTAATAAATTGCGGAAAACGGTTTGGCAGAATGAAACTGTAAGATGTGAACATGCTTTAATTCCATCTAATTGCATCATGAATAACTTTATTTATTTGTGCTCCGCATGGGAATCTCTAACCAGATCAGTTTATATCAGCAAGATCACAGCAATGCAAAATTAAAATGAAGCTCATTAATACACGCACACACATCATTTCTTTAATTCTGGGAGATGGTGTGATGAAACTTTAATGTCCAGGATTCGCAGCATATATAATATAATAAGACATTTACTCAGAGATGAGGAGAGCACATACCAGATACCACTGCTTGGGAAAGTCTGGGTCTGAGGGGTTTTCAAACACATCCCTCTTCTTTCGGATCTTCACGACTTGCTGCTCCGCCCACAGGACCTAAGGCACACAGACGCACAAGGAGAGTGAGCATTTGCACTCCGCTGCTCCACCAGAATGTCATTAAATCTGCTCTAATATGAGAAGAAAAAATAAACGCAGGAGGAATCTGGTCCCGGCTGGGTTAAGAGTAATAACTCAGAGATGTGAAACCAATATCTTTTATGTCTAGACAGAAGTGTAAAACCGAGGTGTGATTGAGAATAAGGTACTTTTATTACAGTTCCATGGAGGGGCATAACAAGTGAAAACATTAGCAATAGGTTCACATTTTAAACAAGTGTGAGTAACAAGAAATTAGAGAGGATCATTAGGCAAAATGGGATCACCATAAGTTTATTAACATTAACAAGGTTTGTTTTCACAGATGGGGCGCTCTTAAGGGGACATATTATGGTATTTAGTATTATACTAGAACATAAAGAGATCATGTTTTTTTCATTTTGTTCATTGTAAACCACAAAATTGATCCAAAATAACAGGTTCATTGACCTCCTGTTCAAAACTCCAGAAATGGTAAGCCCCGCCTCTTCATAGTGGCATTTCACCGTAACGAGCAAAAGATAGTCATTTACACGTTTTTATGTTATAAAAGTGACATTTTAGAAGCCTACATGTTTCAGCTTGAGTCGTACTTTTTCAAATACCCACAACTAAGCACAGGGATGTGGGTGGGGATAGGGGGTAGCTGAAAACAGGAATTTTCCTCGCTCTCGAGCCTCAGTTGCAGGACGATACAGGATTAACTCAAACGTGTGTGAATCAAATTACAACTTTGAGTAAATTAATGATGATAGAAGCACCTTTGTAACCAGGGTCAAACCTCATTAAAGTTGATTTTGAATAATATGTCAACCAAATAATTACTCAACAAAAAAGGACAAAATTCACATATTTTACTTCAAATATTTCTGGTGAAAATGGCTTTTATCTATTACAATTCATACAGTATGATGATTGATCATTTTTGGGGGGGAGAAATGGCATGCCCTGGATAATGTTTAGGGCGGGGGAGCCACATCGTTTTGTTTTATCACACATTTCTAATAAAGGAAAATGGAAAAGCGGTTTTAATCAGCCAGTGCGAAATACTTCAGAGAGATATTTGAGAGCTGCAGTAACACTAGGGGTTTGAGAGAGGCCTACAATCCCGCTTTTCTGTTATTACTGTCGTCGATAAATGCACACTGTGTTCCAGTTGATGCAGCTGATTTGTCTTGTCCTCTGAAAACCCGTATTGAGAGTCTTTTAAAAGGCTCAATGGATTCTTGTGCAACATCTGTCATATTTGTTTGAGGTGGATAGAGTGGTTCCCTGTTGAGAAGCTTTTTCGTCTTGCTTGATTTTTGTGATTGCATGCTCTTAAAACTTATTGTGTGACAAAAACAAGCTGTGCGACTTGTGCAAGCTGAAAAAGTATAGGGAAAAATAAAATTTGAGAAGAGACAGCCCTGATAAAAAAGTGACCCAGCACTAATTAACATTGATCTCATTCCATTAGATTTTATTACGTAAGGCTGGCAGAACACTCCAATGAAACTCCAGCTCAACCACAAATAATGACTGTACAATTAGAATACAATTACACTTATGTTTGAAGGGCTTTTGAGCAGACAATGTATGGTGATTCAACTCCGCTAACTTTCTCGAAATTACTTTTAAATGAGTAATATGATCAAACACCATTTGTGTCAGTCTTTATCCCCAAAACCCAACGTGACTAGAACTAAAATATCTTTCAAATCGACACAGCAAGGTGTTTACAGAACAGAAGGCTTCCCTGCTGTTTCTTGTCAATATTGTTACGAAAATGTCCCAGTACCATCATTTGGTGCATTTTCACTCTAGACAAATAGTACCACTATAGCTCAAGAATAACAACTAAATGATTTGAGCTTTTTAGAGATTTTTTATAACACCTGCTTGGAAGGTTGTTTTCAAAATGAAACATACCACTGAAATATTCCTTTATTGACATTTCCAGATGGCATGAAACACTAAGATGTTGTGTTAATGTGTAATAATGCAATAAGACTAAACTTGGTGATTATTAACCATGTTCCACACCGACTGATCTTTCTCAAAGGTCTCAACTGAATGATACTCTCAAGCTATTTCTGGTCATGTTATGTGGCTGCTTCTAACAGAACAAACCAACATCTGTTCTCTTTCTTAAACAGTTAAATCAAATGCAGAAAACAAATAGAAGACATTTTAAGAAAAAGGCTTTGAACGCAAAAAGGCAAATTTAAGTACATAAAAATCAACATAATGGATGATAAAGGGGAAAAAAAAATCACAGTGTAAAAGATAATAGATGTACAGTTTAAGTACTTTGAGACTTCTGCTAAGGCAGTGGTCTTTATCATGTAATCGCGAGGTCTTACCCAATTTCCTACCTGTCTGGAAAAGGACTAAGGTGTGAAGAAGCAGATTATCAACTGGTTAAATTATCCCTGGTTTCACAGGTCAAAGTCGATGCAAATCAGCCAATCATCAACAAACCACAAACATTTCATTTGAACATTACCAATAAAACAAACTAAACCACATATCCATGCACCGAACCTAAAGGTCTCATAAAGTGGACTGCATGACTGAATTAACTGCATTTAGAGCTGCACCAAGCAGAGCAAAGAGAGGACTCACACACTTATTGAAAGTGTTGAAGTGTTGTTTAAAGGTTAAAAAAAATGTAATAATCTTTGTGTCTTCTTAGCTTTCTCTGATGACTAAGAAGCCACTGAAAGGCTCCGTCTTGTGTAAATCATGGAGACACTGCACTTTGATGCAGAGGTTTGAACACAGGGAGGGTCTGATCTAGAGGATAAAATTCGTATTTAAGTATCTTAAGTGTAGGGAGCTATTGGAATACTAATAGAATATTGAATACTTGCATTAAAATATATTTTGTAACTTACCATTACATGGTCGAGATTATTGTATTCTGAATACTTACAACACTTTCACTTTAATTTGTATTATATTCTAGAGTCTAGAGCAGGGGTGGGCAGTTATTTTTCCTCGAGGGCCATATTGGAATCCAGGCGAGTGGCGGAGGGCCGGCCCGCGATCATTGGTGTAAAAAATTCTTATCATTATAAGCACTTTTCTGTAAAATACTGTCTACAGAATCTATTATTCATTAATTTCATGTTATCTTTATTAAGGACACAAGTGCAGACACATGTTACAGCGTAAGACAGTTAAAAATAAGAGAAACTATAAAAATAAGAGAAACTAAGAGTAAAACACATATGATCCCTGCGGGGAGGAGGGCCGGATTAAAACAGGCCGAGGGCCTGATCCGGCCCCTGGGGCCGCAAATGCCCAGGTGTGGTCTAGAGTAAAAACCCAACGTAGGATTAAAAACTGTGTTCTTCTCACTAATACAGTGCAGCAAATTGTTTGATCAAATAACGCCATGCATTCCTATTATTGTAGGAAACTAACCGTATTCTGAATACCACCAAACAATAGCGTAACTGAACTCAAAATTAGCTACTTCCAAACGATTAACAAAATATGTGCAAAAGTATTGGTCATTCTGTGTCCAGGAGAATCACTAGAAATAAGATAATGCATTTAACTACTACTTCAAGGGTATAAGCAATTATAAATATCAAAATGTTTACTATGCCTCTAAAACCACAACCCATTTCACAGTTGTTTATATTTTCCAACCTCATACGCAATCATTAGGGTGCACGGTGGCAGAGCGGTTAGAGCTCTCGCCTCCTAAAGGAGGAAATCATGGGTTCAATTCCTGGGCGAACATTACATCACATGATCTCTCTAGGTCACTCTAGTCTGCATGTCCTCCCCGTGTTACCGTGGGTTCTCTCTGGGTTCTCCGGCTTCCTCCCACCGTCCAAAGACATGCATGTGTTAGGTAGATTGGTAACTGGAAATTGGCCCTAGTGAATGAGTGTGAGAGTGAATGGTTGTCTCTGTGTTAACCCTGCGACGAGTTGGCCACTGTCCAGGGTGTACCCCGCCTAAGGCCCAAAGGCACTGGGATAGGCTCCTGTCACCCGCGACCCCTAACGGGAACAAGTGGTAGAAAATGAAAAAAAATATGAATAAGCAATCATTGTTTCAGTAAATGTTGGTTTAACTTTGTTTATGGATGTTGTGAAAAACTTTAGAAAACGTTCCATTTCTGGGGTCAGGGACTTTTTTGTTTACCATTGAAAGCTCCTTAACACCAACACCAGATTTCAGCATGTTTAAAAGGCAACAGATGCCTCACCAAATCCAATCGATCAGCTCTCCTCTAAAAGAGCCGTGTGTGCAGAACGGAGAGGAGATGACAAACAGCGTTCAGCAGAATAATGACAAATGCCTGTGCAGCTGCCAATATCAACTTTACACGGCACCATTCTTTTGACAGGATGATGGTAAGAAGTGTGTTCACACCAGCAGAGGAAGCACAGACAGTGGTGGCAATATGTATGGGGCTGTAGTCGACCTTTGCATTGATTATTATTAAAAAGGGAGCAAGAAGAGCTAAAACTATTTTTCCTTACCAACTATCTGACCTACAATAAACACAAAAGATCAAAAGATTGCATAAATTCACTGAATACCAACTTTGCATACCGAATGGTTCCAAGAGTATTTATGTTAAAAGCAGATTAAAAGGATCAGTTACTCTAAAAACACCAGGTAACTCACTGTGTCTCCTCCTTTGTGTTGTAGTACATTGAAATCTTTATAATCCAAATAAAACATCTAGGGAATAATACATTTAATCTAATACAATGTTTGGTAACTAATCAAATGTGACAGACAGGTGATATGTTACAAAAATAAAACAATTGTTGCCTTTTGTTAGTGAAGGGAAAAAAGAAAAAAGTGAATAAATATATATATTCTTCAAAAAGGATTTCACAGTGACAAAAGTAATTAATTAATTCATTAATTCATTCATTTTCTACCGCTTGTTCCCGTTAGGGGTCGCGGGTGACTGGAGCCTGTCCCAGTGCCTTTGGGCCTTAGGCGGGGTACAGTGTTCCATTGTAGAAAAAGATTCAGTTGTAGTCATCTGGACTCTGCCTTTCGACTCTCATCCAAGAGTCATCTGAATCTTTTTTTATAATGAAAGAGTACTTGTTACTAATGCGTACAGGCAGTTGTTTTCTCAGACGCTACACCAGTGAATTAAATAAATACAGAAATGTTTGCTTTGTTTTTTTTACTTTGTTTGCCTTGCCTGTTCTTATCTTCTTGGCTAAAAGGTTACATCAGGCAAGACAGGGCAAGTTTTTAGTCGGGTACAATTCATACACAAGGCAATTCAAAGTGCTTCACACAGGAAAACATTTATTAAAATCACAAAGACATGACATAAAATCATAAAACCGTTTAAGACATAAAAGAGAAGAGTGCAAATAAAATCCTACCAAGCTAAACAACATCGTTTTTGGCCTAGATATGAACATAGTCAGAGTAGAGGTCTGTTCCAGATTTTAGCTGCATAAAACTGAAATGCAGATTCCCCATGTTTAGTCCAGACACTAGCAGGAGGCCGGTCCTTCAGGTCCTCAGAGTCCGAGATGGTTCGTATGGCACTAACAATCATGGACACCCACTAAGAAGTTTTGAATGTATAACGCATTTATCAAAATTGCATGCGTTCCTCCCTTTGGCCCAGGGGTGCCAAAAGTGGGGCGATGATGCTGAGAGTTTAAGAAAATCAATTTTTATTCCATTTCTCACTAAAAAGACCGTCACAAGATGGAAGAGAGAGACTGAAGTTTAAATGGAAGTGGCCACTTAAAGACGCCAAATCAGAGATGCTCAGAATATATTACAAAAGACATACGTTTTCCAATAAACAAACACAAAAAAATCAGTGGTATGCAATTGTAAAGCTATGACAAGCAGTGACATTCAAGAATCATATGTTGGAATACAAAGCATCAATCCCTAATAGCATTTTATATACAAGGCCTATTAATTTAATCCTAAATCTCTGAGAAGAACAATTGTATGTGCAAACTGTCCTTAGGTTTGGGCCTCGACCCGCTAATGCGCAGTCATTTTGTCCTGCAGAGGAAAAACACTTTGAGCACCCCTACTCTGGCTAATACTACTATTATTCTGACTGGAATTCATGGGTGCCATTTTGTCGAATGCAACCGTAATGTTCCCTGGAAGCACAGTCAGAACTTTTTAACCCTCCTGTGAGAACATTAAAAAAAAGCATTCACAACTGTGTTGTTCATTTTGTAGGAAGGCAAAGCTAATTATCACCATTTCCCGCACTTTGACTCTTGGACAAAAACCTCTAAAGCCATCTCCTGGCCAGAACATTTTATCTGATTCCCGACACGACTGGCTTCAATAAATGTCACCATATCCCTGTATACACTAATGATGTCCCAGGACCTCGCTGCTCGTCCCATCAGGGCTCTATCAGGCAGCTCTGGCAAACAGCAATCCTAACAGTGGGACTACACAAAATGGTCAAAGGATTTAATGCACCTGGTTTCAGTGTGTTAAATCTGACAATCATAGGTATTTGAATAAGATTATTTACAATGCTGGGTCAAAACCACCATACTGTATGAACAATATGAAACTTTTATAGCAAATGATTGTATTCACATGCATCACATTCACTTTCCTCAGCTTCTTTTTGTCATAAGCCTGTTTGTATTAAGGATGCTGCAAAGTGCTTTTTTCATTTAGTTCTGTTTACATTCAAATAGGTCTTGTTGTTAAGTGACGGTTGAATAGATTATTGACCTTAAAGCGCTCTGACTCAAACGCTGTCACTGAGGATGTGGCAAATGATGGGGAGGGCATTTTACTGGCTCTAAGTCACCTCATCCAGCCATCAAACGGATTTCGAGCACTATTGATGTAGTAAATGGATATGAAAAGCATTCAGTATCAAGACATTTAGAAAACAAGGCCAACACCTCTGTTAGTGCCCCGTCTATCGTAATTTTAGTGCCTCATTGTTTACGGAGCAACAATACAAAATACTTTGCCAAACAGTTCACACACTGTTTCTATTGGGCGGACATCTAGCCCACTCTCACTAGCTTTCCTGCCGCTTGGCTGACTCTACTGTGAACAAAAATGTTCTCATGATACTCAGCATGCAAAAGGTTATGACATTATATCAACACAGAATACAGCATATTAACCTTTAGGTGTGCTGCCCCATGTGCCCTTTGCACACAAACCAAAGGTCAGTGTCAAATACTATTTGCTTTCTGTTATCACACCATTTAATGTTGAATTTTTCTAAGATCCCAGTTGCCGTCTGTAATCAGCATGACAATTATAATAATAACAATAATAATAATAATCAGAATAATCAGAACAATTCATATTTATTTACGTATTAATAATTCATATCAATATAGCACTTTCTGGGGGAATAAAATACTAAGTGAGTCCCAAAGCAAGATAAATTATGACAAATACAAAACAAATCAATCAGCAGCAGACATAAAAGAGTAAACATAAAGTCCAACAAGATATTATAAAGCTAAAATAGACAACTCAAACAATATCATTATTCATATCTTCTCTAAAAAGCTTCAGTTGAAGATGTTTTGGCTCTCATCCAAGAGTCATTCTCAATCTGTGGATCGAGAACACAGCTATTTATCGTACTCTGTGTAGGCCCTGCCCACCGCCGGAACCTCCTGATAATAGCCTGTCCTGTTTTTGTAACACTGAGTTTCACCTGAAACCAATATCCTTTGTTACCCTAACAGCCCTGTAATGGGCCATAGCAACCCTATTGTTACCTGGCTGCAACTCCCTCAACACTACCTGATAGTGTACCTGATTAGCATCAAAATGGTCAAGGGTGATTCCGCCCCATGGCTTCAAAATGCACATTGCTTTTTATTTTTATTTTTCTAAACAAAAATGGCCTCCTTAACTCTTTCAAACCAACTATTGTGCTTTGAATCTTCACCTCACTGTCTTCAAAAGAGTTGATGTGGCTTTAAGATTAAGACGCACGGCGCTCTGTAATCCTGAATTTGAGTGTCTTCTGTGTTGATACAGCCTTTTGTGCAGAGGCTGATTAGTCTCACTTATGCACCGTTCTTTACAACTTTCCTCACAGCATTGTATTGCATACACTACATTGCTCTGTTTTTGTGTAGGCATCTTGTCATGAGGATGAATTAGTTTTTGTCTTAAAGTGTTGCCTGGTTTGAAATTAGGGCTGCAGCTATCGATTATTTTAGTAATCGAGTAATCTATCGATTCTTTTCTTCGATTAATCGGTTAATTTTTTGGTACATTCAGTAAACCATTTAAACACATATTAAATCATTTTTTAGATAAACGTTATAGCTCATAGTAATAAAACAAATACAAAATAAGGAATTTCTGCTTAAAATAACAAATTTTATTCTTAATTTCATATGAATTTGTCCCCAAAACAGCAACATTTCACTTCAGTCCAAACTGTTCTGTTTGTATAGAAAGAACATATATAAAGGACTTAATTAACTTGTCATAGATTGTAAACAGTTACAGTAGCTCTGTCACATCACTTAAAATAAGACATTTGTTAAACGTTATGTTGGGTGGGACCAGTGGTCCTGGCGTTTTGAGCATTTTGCGCATTTTTTTCACAACAGATTATTATAACATAACCGCGGTCCAGCAGAGTTGTTGAGTGGGGGAGCGCGGGGGTCCGCGGTGGCGTGTCGAAGGCGCGGGGGCTTGGGTGGGTGGAGCTAGATGTTTAGAGTTGCAGCTCGGATTATTATAATAGATCCATGGCTCTTTCACTCATCAAAACTCTTCCCAGTCGCACTCGTGAGTTTAAAACGCGCCGCTCTCTTCCTGTTGCGCCTTCGTCAGAGCGGAACAAGCTCCGTGTGAAACAAAAGCGTCACAAGTCGTTCTGTGCGCTCCGCGCGCCACAGATTCATTTTGATTAAATATGTAAATTGAACGAATCATCGAAGCAATATAATAATAATCGAAGCTTTTTTGTAATCGAATTATTCGATTTATTCGAGTAATCGTTGCAGCTCTATTTGAAATAAACATGGATTTTGTGCCGTCTAAAAATCCTGTCGTTTCTCAGACAGTCCAGACACAAAAGGGATAGAGACAATGGTCTCTACTTCGTGGTTCAGTTTTCTTTATCCTTTTTGTCCTGCTTTTTGGCCCTCTTAACTTTGTTAAGAACCCAAGCGGGGTAACCACAGGTTGAGAGAACATTCCGGACGTGTTTTTCCTCTTTCCTCTTAGCCTCTGAGCTGGTGGGTACTTCTTGGGCTCTGTGTTGTAATGTCCAGATCACTCCCAGCTGGTGCTGTAGTAGGTGGTTAGAGTCAACGAGCAGGTACTGATCCGTGTATGTAGGTTTCCTAAAATACTTCTATCTGGAGCTTCCCATCTTCTCCTCTGATTTAAGGTGGTGTCTTACTGCAGTCTCGTCCTCACCGCTGTCTCAGAGTTCGGGATGCAGGTGAACAGTGACACCACGTCATAAGAAACCATTAGATCGCCTGGGTCCTGGACTATCTACCTTAAAAGGACAGGACCAAGCTGACACCTGACCACATCAACAAAAAAATATTTTTTTAGTCTAAAAATATAATAGAAGGAATTTCACTCGGCGAACATGTACGCGCTCTGACCGCGCACGCACTCCTCGTGAACGATCATCAGAAGAGCGCGTGTCGGACGAAAACCAAACAGAAGACAGAGACGAGACAAACGAGACACGAACATTGTGTTTTATGTCATTTCACACGTTTTCACATTTCATTCAATATGAGGTGTAAATGAACGATTACACAGTTCACACAAGCTAACAAAAGCTAACGTTTAGCTACACAAAAAGAAGCATTCATGAGTTCACGGCTCATGCTTTCTGCAAAGAAACCATTATTTTCGCTTTACAACATGAAACCTTTATATTTATAGATATAACAATTCATCATTATACATTTCGTAACCATTTCAAGACCATAGACTCCAAAAGTCCGCGCTAACTGTCCACAGTCTTTCACGTATTCTGCTGTCGCCGTGCTCGTTCCCGACGCCAAAGCGACATGGTGATGTCGTCATAAAAGGGGAGGCACTAGACTCCCTATTCAGGAAGTAACGCGGAAGTAGGGAACTTTTTTGGAGACATGCGCCAATGAGCACACGCCATAGGTTTGAATTGGGCGCCATTTTGTCTTCCGGGGGCTTGACATGAACGGAGCATGCGTTTCTCTGATGGGATAATCCGCCTGTCAATCAAGCCCGTTGGAAATCCAGACTAAAATGTCTTTGTAAAGTATTTATTTCACTTTTTAAAGTGTATGTTCTTGGCTGGTCAGGCAATAATAGTGCACTAATGCAGGGGTTTCCAAACTTTTCAGGCCGGGACCCCCAAAATATCTACGCAATCGATCCAGGATCCCCATCGCTAAATTGTAGTCTGTCATCATATCAAGGTGTAAAACCTTTAAAGTCATATTTAATTGTGTTTATTCAAGTGACATATTAAGTAATTTGACATAATTTTACTAACATACAGATTTTAATTAAAAAAAACATTAAATACAGTGTCCTGACTCTCCACTTTGGGAACAACTGCACTGTTTGTACCAAAAAGTGCCAACTGTAATACAGACACATTTATTCAAACACGTCAAATGAAGTGCAAAAGTTTCAATAACTTCTGCCAAAAAATTAAGCATTAGGACTTGATGACTTACCATTTTATCGCTCCATTTCCCGTGACACATCTTTGTGAAGCTTAGAGGGAGCACTATATGATTTTAGTGGTGTTTTATGTCATATCACAACATTTTGGATGTTATTCAGCAGAACTACAGTGCTAAATAGTGCTGAAGCTAATAAGCAACTTAGTTTCAGAGCCTTTTGGGGCCAATGCAAGTTCAGAAATGGATGAGAATGGGCTCATTTTGCAGGGCAAAAGTAGGAAAACAGGGAAATACCAATTAATCCAGTCGTATATTGTTGGAAAAATTGTTTTAGTCTTTTTACTGTATCATATTTATTTTTACTATTAAATATATATTAGGAGTACTTTAGAAAAAGGGAGTACTAGAGTTTGTATAGTCTTTCTAGCTGGATTTATTTGCACAAAACTAGACCAACCAACCCATGAGTGGACACCCATAGCCTGAATAAAGTAAAAAAAAAACCTCAATTCAATAAAATATATTTTTGTAATGCCTGAAATCATAACAGCAGTTGTCTTGAAGGGCGACAGTGAGAACAGATTAAACAATGTTCATTGGGACTTGGCAATGTCCGAGCATCCCCGTCCTTAGACAAATATCCCAAGGTCCCCTGTCCTTAGACCCTCCTTCTCAGCGAGGAAATGTATTACCCTACATTGCTCTGTGGCATTAAATGAAGGCAATAAATGTTTTGTGACAAAAATAAACATCAAGCCCATACCCCTGTGTGTCCTTTGAGTGGTTCTCAAACTTTTGGTTCTCAAAACTGCCACTAACTTCCCTGTGGATGACAGCCCAAAAACAAAACCGTGCACATGCCGTATTTAATGAAGGCGTATGGAAAGGAAGCAATTTAGATGCATTGCCACATTAGCCCATATTAGTCAGATAATGCCTTTCTTGGTTTTTTAAACGGTCAGAGGGGAACCATCACCTGAGTTGGAGCTTTTGAGAATAAGTGGATTTTTTATGTGAATGTGGAGGAACTAACTTTGGCAGCAGGAGTCCTTCCCTGCGGTCGGGGCCTGCCCAAGACTTCAGGGGGCCCTACGCGAAAGTTTTCCTTGGGGGCCCCTCACCACATCATCAGAACCTGTTTTATTTCCATTGTCACAGAACAATTCACAAACTAAGAACTTGCTTAGACGCAAACAAAGCGGACCAAAACTCGGGGGCATCCGTTTGTCATCTTGGTCAGATTATTATCAGCACCTCACAAGCTCAAATATTGACGACTCAAATCCCAAAACGCAACTTGGTATTCCACTGACATCATCTCTACTCCCTGTATAAATAACACACCACACATATATGTTGTTACAAATGTATTTGGAGGTGTTTTAAGGGTCTTCAGCCACATTAGCAGTTTAAATGATTCAACAGGGGGGTTTGGGGGCACTCCCCCGTACATTTTCAGACCTTTTTCGTGTATTCTGGTAATGTGGTCCAGCCGGCTGAAGTAAGATTAAAATGTTGAGGTTGTAATGCAATAAAATTATGATGTGATGAAACTGTGCCAGGAGAAAGTGACTACAGCCAGTTATTAATACATTAGTATACTTAATTACTCAATACAATATTGGCTCTGACAAATAGTTAAGATCAAATTGTGTTCATAACAAAATAAATGTACCTAAAACATCAGGTTATTTGTTGAATACCAAGTTAAATACCATAACGAACTATGAACCACTGGAGGATCACAGTGTATTTGTTAATACTAATAACTAATGTTGTTATTAGACAATTAAAGCAATCACCACTTAAAATGGATGAATGGACTGCAATAGCACGCACTTACCCTAACATAACAATAATATGTTAATAATATGACAATGATCTAATTGTAAACAAACAAGTTAAAATGTACATTCTCTATTTAACTGAAAATGTAAAAGTAACAGTTATCTAATTACTAATACTAAAGTTACTAATTTATCTTTTACTGCTCCCAACTGTTCCTTCTTGCCAAAGTGACAAAACAAATTACATTAAAATAAACAAATGGCATAAGCCAGGGGTGTCAAACTCATTTGGGCCAGGGGCCGCTTTTCGACGCTCAGGCTGGGTCGCGGGCCGAACATAATGTAAAAAATAAAACAATAAAAATATAACAAATGTTATATAGCCTAGTAATAGTTAAATGTGGACACTGTGGCACAAATGTGCAGCAGGTGAAAGACTGAGTCCATATTCATGCAGCAGCAGGAACAGGAACATGGACGTGTGATATGATTCTGATATTAAATGTTTGTAACACAGACATGTTAATGTTGCGGCACAAACTCAATATGAGCTCACTATTTTTACAGTTTAAGCTTATTTTAGTGACAAATTATTCATGTGAATCAAATGAGAGCTCAAAGCAGCTTCACTCTGTCATGTTCAGACTTTATTACACTCTGACCTGTGTTTTTTACCTGTGGCTCATGATCTGGCCCGGTTTTGCACTGGTTTGGATGTTTTCCTCACAGAGTTTGTCAGCAAAGAAGTTCGTTTTCTTGTTGTTAGCTTTCACATTAGCGCCGCTTTTAGCACAGCTCTAACGTCCACAAAACCGCCTCTTTTTTTATTCCTCGTGTTTCCCAAGATCTGCCCTGGGGCAGTGCGCCACGTGTGAAGCGGGGGCGCTACAGGTCATCGCTGCCGGTGTTGTTAGATTTTAAACCTGCTGCGATGAGTGTCGCTGGTCGCTGTCCCTCGGCACTTGAGCTGGCAGCACACAGCGCGGGGGAGGGGCCGCGGGGAGCAGCGCGGGGGAGGGGCCGCGGCTGCAAAGGATTGTGGGAATTGTAGTTCTAGCGATATCCATCCATCCATCCATCTTCTTCCGCTTTATCCGGGGCCGGGTTGCGGGGCAGCAGTCTAAGCAGGGACTCCCAGACTTCCTTTTCCCCAGACACTTCCTCCAACTCCTCCGGGGGGATCCCGAGGCGTTCCCAGGCCAGCCGAGAGACATAGTCCCTCCAGCGTGTCCTGGGTCTTCCCCGGGGCCTCTCCCGGTGGGTCATGCCCGAAACACCTCCCTAGGGAGGCGTCCAGGAGGCATCCGGAACAGATGCCCGAGCCACCTCAGCTGGCTCCTCTCAACGTGGAGGAGCAGCGGCTCTACTCCGAGCTCCTCCCGTGTGACTGAGCTCCTCACCCTATCTCTAAGGGAGCGCCAGCCACCCTGCGGAGGAAACTCATTTCGACCGCTTGTAGCCGCGATCTTGTCCTTTCGGTCACTACCCAAAGCTCATGACCATAGGTGAGGGGAGGAACGTAGATTGACCGGTAAATCGAGAGCTTTGTCTTTCGACTCAGCTCCTTCTTTACACACAACGGTCCGATGCAGCGACCGCATCACTGCAGACGCTGCACCGATCCGCCTGTCAATCTCACGCTCCATCCTTCCCTCACTCGAGAGAAGATACTTAAACTCCTCCACTTGGGGCAAGGACTCCCCACCCACCTGGAAAGGGCAAGCCACCTTTTTCCGGTCGAGAACCATGGCCTCAGATTTGGAGGTGCTGATTCTCATCCCAGCTGCTTCACACTCGGCTGCAAACCGTACCAGTGCATGTTGCAGGTCCAGGTTTGATGGAGCCATCAGGACAACATCATCTGCAAACAGCAGAGATGAGATCCTGTGCCCCCTGACTGTGCCTAGAAATTCTGTCCATAAAAACAATGAACAGAACCGGTGACAAAGGGCAGCCCTGGCGGAGTCCAACACGCACTGGGAACAGATCTGACTTACTGCCGGCAATGCGAACACAGCTCCTGCTCCGGTCATACAGGGACCGGACAGCCCTGAGCAAAGGGCCCCGGACCCCATACTCCCGCAGCACCCCCCAAAGGGCACCCCGTGGGACACGGTCGAAAGCCTTCTCCAGATCCACAAAGCACATGTGGACTGGTTGGGCAAACTCCCTTGAACCCTCGAGCACCCGATGGAGAGTATAGAGCTGGTCCAGTGTTCCACGACCAGGACGAAAACCACTCTGCTCCTCCTGAATCCGAGGTTCGACTATCGGTCGGATTCTCCTCTCCAGTACCCTGGAATAGACCTTACCAGCGATATAGCTATTGGAAATGAATAATTATAAACTAGAAATGTTTGGCGATGGGCCACATCTGGCCCGCGGGCCTTGAGTTTGACACATGTGGCATAAGCATTGATTGATTAACCATTAACACCCTATAAAACTACTTCGTGCAAAAATGTTAATTCCCACAGAATGAGAAGTGAAGATCCATACCTATCTGGGCGCTATAACTCTGCCACTTTGCCACTTTTAGAATATTTTATAACAGACGTAATTATAATAGGCCTAGTTATTTTTCACAATTTACCAATTATAATTTATAACAAATAATCTAATGGTGCTTTTTTTTATTGCTCTATTAAAAGCTGATTAGAATATAAAGCTGACATGAGATGTTTGTTCTGGTCAGAACATCACACACTGGACTCTGGCTTTCCTCTGCATGAAACAATGCAGCGATGTGATTGGCTGATGGGCATTACATGCAGAAACCTTTACGTTCCTCTCGTCAGTCAGCGCTGCGCTTATTTCTTATGAAGTCAAAGTGAAACAGATACCACGAGTCACGACTGATCAGCTGTCAAAGCTTTCTCACTCAGCGCTGCGATCTGTCGCACGGTGATGCGCGGGCACGTGGGTGTTTCAGGCTCCTGTGTGCTGGGACGAGAGGGAGAAAAGGCGAGAGAGGGAGCGAGAGGGAGCGAGAGGGAGCGAGAGGGGACGCAAAGGAAAGACGCGAACTCCCCGTTCATTTGTAGAAAAAGATTCAGTTGTAGTCATCTGGACTCTGTTTTAGAAAAAAACGATACGTTTCTACTCTCATCCAAGAGTCATTCTCAATCTGTGAAACAAGTCTGAGAACTCCTGTTTATATCCTACTCTGTGAAAGCCCTGCCCACAGGGCGGGACCTCCTGATAATGATAATGAACCCATTGAAACTTAACTGGGATGGGCCTATTGTTCTATTGTTCCCTGGTGTTTGGCTGCCTCACATTGAGTGCCTGTTTAGCATCAGAATGCCTGGCGTCTCCAGGGTTTCAGACAGACACATTATAAACAACCGGAAGCTTGAATCTTAAACCTCCATTACGATGTAAGGAAGGATTCTCTTTTTTAACAAAGATGGCCTCCTTAACTCCTCTTTCAAACCATCTTTTCTCCCTGCTCAGAATCTCCACCTCACTGTCTTCAATAGAGTGGTTTGTGGCTTTGAGATGAAGATGTACAGTGCTTTGGGGTCCTGAACTAGCGTGTCTTCTGTGTTGATAAAGCCTCTTGTGAAGTGGCTGTTTAGTCTCCTCTATGTACCGCTCTTTACAACTTTCTTCACTGCATTGGATAGAATACACATTGCTCTGCCTTTGTCCTTAGGGTGAACCAGTTTTTGTCTTAACGTGTTGCCTGGTTTGAAATATACAGGGACTTCGTGTATGCCAGGGAACAATAGAACAATAGGCCCATCCCAGTTAAGTTTCAATCGGCCATTAGCAGGAGGTCCCGCCCTGTGGGCAGGACTTTCACAGAGTGGATATAAACAGGAGTTCTCAGACTTGTTTCACTGATTGAGAACTCTTGGATGAGAGTCGAAACGTATCGTTTTTTCTAAAACAGAGTCCAGATGACTACAACTGAATCTTTTTCTACAATGGAACACTCCTGGACGAATGAGGGATTACACCGACATCCCAGTTCATTTGAAACCATTTCTCAAAACCCGCTCATCTCAAACACACGGGGGGCTGCACTGCTCGTTCTGCATGAATGAGTACACTGTTCACTCCAAAGTTTCATCTCAGAGGTTCTGTTCAAGACAAGACAGCGCTTGGGTCCGGATCCGGACCAGAGTCCGCCCATTAGTGACCTGGGGCATAGATGCCACCTGACTCCCTCACCTGCAGCTATCATTACCAGGCTGGTGTAAATGTTATGCTTAATAGCCTTTATTCAAAAGTATTATTAGTGGTGCGGAGCTCGCTAACACAGGTATGTGCGGGGCCCCCATGGCATGGCAGGGCCCTGGCCCGGAGCTCTCGTCTCGTCAGAGCGATTTCGGAGCACTAACATGACAAACTCGTGTTCTTTCAAACAGCAGCACTAACAGTGTCTTTGTGAAATGAGTTCAACAACACCTATATAGTGTTGTTGAGATTGCAGTTTATTTTCTTCATTTTTCGGCACCGGCGACATGATGACCAGGTTCTTCTGTGTTTATATCTTGCTTTCATTCTGTTCGCGCACAATGAAGTTGACCAATCAGCGCAGGTCAGGTAACTTGGTTGCCAGTTTGTCATTACAAATAAATGCTGTTTGTGCGGTATATGTTACCGCTGTGTGCGCTGCCGCGCCAGCAGCACTACTACGCTGTTTGCGCAGTAACAGCCCTTCTACTCCAGTGGCTTGCACTTCGCATAAATCAGGTTGCCAGATTGGGGGCCCTTTTTAACGCCTTGGGGTCCTAAGCGGCTGCTTAGTTTGCTTATAGGCTGGGCTGGCCCTCCCTGCGCTGCACTGAGGGGCAGCCTCAAAACACTCACTCTTGCACTTGACAACTTCATGCAACGCAATAAAGATCTCCCTCGACCCAAATGTGAGACCCTAAGTTTTAAAACCAATACTCTATGTGAATACAGCGAGGAGTCTGCAGAAGAAAGAAAGAAAGAAGAACCTAAAGCAGTGTCGGGGCTCGCACTGTCACGTCCATTGACAGTATATTCGTGGCTGGTGTATAACAATAACAGTAATAATCATAATTGAAATTGTATTAATTGCACAGCCCTTGTATAAGCACTATGCTCGTATATCCGTGTGAGGACTGGAGGTTCTGTGAGCACAGTCTATGACCCCGGCCCAGTTTGTGTCTCAGTCTAGATTGGCACTGGAGGCTGTTCTACAAAGCCCGACTTCCACATTTTACACATTTTACACAAGATACACCTGTTATTCAACTGACAATCATTTGCACCACAGCACATAGTTCATATGCTGACTTGACATAGTTTTTTAATGTTATTGTTCCAAAAGCAAGCTTAAAAATGTTGCAGCTTTTCATTTGTGGCAGCAAGTTAACGTTGCCAGGAAGATGAATTTTCACAATTTTTGTGAGTTCACAAACTCTTTAGAATCCATCTTGTTAGGCTCCCGCTGATTTGTTTGCAGTCCGCACCATTGGTAAACGAGCCAATCACATGGCATTTAGGGCCCACAGGTAGGACTGGAGCCAATACCAGAGCAGCACTGTGGTTTGGGCGGAAGTCAAAACAACCTAACCAAACCAAACATGGCGTTGCTGATGATTGTACTTCGGTCTATTTTAGGAGAAACACGGACTATTTTGTTTTTCCAAAAAGTGCATACAATGGCACTTTGTACATTTGTGCTTTTCCAAACAGTGGATTTAACACAATTTATATTTTCTGCTTCTTCCGTTGTCGTGACACTTCAACCAATCAGCATGAAGTATTTTTTTAAGATCCCAACGGCTTTCGGCATGATCCTTCCCAGATTGATTAATGTGAAGAACTCAATTCAGAGTGAAACACAGATAAATCTGGCGTGACCCAGGTGATAATTGAGCCACAAAAGGAATGGATTATTTTTTCCAACCTTGCACCAAAAACAAAAGAAAATCTAAAAGTAATTAATAAAGACTATACTTTCAGTATTACTGAACAAAAAACACAAACTAGATGAAAAATAGAAAAAAAAAGACATATACGCATGACTGTTTGGAATTCTATGGGCTGTTAATCAAAACAGATGATTGCATTTTAAATAGTTGCATTTGTCAGCAGCATGTGTCCTTTCAGTAGATAAAGCTGAAGTGCTCTTTATGAATAGAAGACATAATTAACATGCCACAATTGCTTTTCTTTTTCTTGCTTTTCTTTTGGAAATGTGGGTTCTTTGCAATGTGTCATGTCAAGTGCTTAATCCAGTTTAGTTTGAAAAATTAAATCGACATTTTATCACCCTTAGCAGAGGGTTGTGCCAGGCATTTCTCCAGCACAGACAGCTGAAAATACATCAAAATCCAAACCATGACACCGGTTCTTAATAAGCTAAGAACATTTTCAATCAATATTAACCAAAATAGGATGTATGAACCCAGATAATAAAAGCCTTACAAAATATAAGCCATTTATGAATACAAAGCTTGATACAGCCTACCTGGTAATGTTCCACCCTGTGTATAATGGATTTGTCATAATTGCCAGAGAAAATTCATGCATATGAATATCCCACTGACGACCAATTAGAGGAGGATGTATTTTAAGAGCGATGTTCACCTCATCCAAATGAGACTGGTACACTTTTGTTGGGTCTCAGCTGTGGTGTTATTTGCCAGCATAATTTTTGCATATTTATATCTAAGTGATACATAACAGACAGATAATGATCTCACACTTGAAGAATACACCAGAAGCTGTCATGGAGTGTGGCATTTCTTTACTCCTGTTGTGGGCATTGTCTGTGTGTAATCCAATCTGCTTCTGGCCTTTTGTCACCAACATACTGTGCCGGGGGCGATCTTGGATGTGAGATTTTGTTTTTTTTACCTGGGGATCTTTTTGTAGTCGGATGTGTGTGGTCACATGGCTTGACAAAGCCCTCCTCTCCACTGCATGATGCTTGAAGTGGTAATAATCTCCAAAAACCTGCACAGACAGAGGAAAGGAAAGGTTGTGAATTCACCAGCAGAAAGGGCAAAATAACACCCCAATCTTCAGTGAGGTGTTTGTGTGAGTATGTTGGGGATAAAGTTGGAAATAGGCCTTATATTTGGGAGGAATCAATGTCCAGGCAATTTCTTTCCCCTATTCAAAGCTCAATGAGCTCAATCACAGAATGCCGATTGAGTTTGAATGGCTTTACAATTCAGCCAAACATAGAACAGGCATAAATCAACTTTGACCAAGTGACACTGGCATAAAAGACTGAGGGAAAACAGAGCAAAGCAAAGAAAGAAACCTCACTATGAGATTTCAATCTGTGACTCAAGGCCTTTCATACGGCGATAGACTCAACATATTCACACAGAGCAATTATATGCTGTAATTGGATCCATTCACTTGTTGAAACTAGATTCCAGGATTAAAAATAAATATTATTAGCCGACATTTTTCTTTCTTTTCTACTAATTTACTAAAAATATTCAGAATAGTCAAGAGGAAGTTTAATAGTTATAATTGTCTGATTCTTATCGTGTGTGTAAGTCATTACTGGGGCAAACACAAAGGATTTCAGCAAGACAGTCACATACAGTCCCTGTGAATGCATGCAGTATAGCAGATACTTCATTTGGCGTCTTCAATCTCCATTTTGACTCAGATGTACAAGGGCATCTATAAACCTGATGACGGGACTTTATTCATTAGGAGACAGTGCATTATTTGTCGAGTTACATGTCACACTCATTAAGGGGCTTTTAGGGATTGGAGTGTGTGCAGACAGCTGTTAGCAGTTAAGCCCAAATACACTGAAAAAAATTATAGAAAATAAAATAATCAAATTGTGATTATTGTGATTAGTAGAGCAATTCGATTTCTGTTTTAATAGAAGCATTCCGTTCAGAAGACACATGAATTGCTAAACTAGTACAAGATGTCTGTGCATATCAGGTGTTTGTACGTGCACGGGGTACGTAAGCACTTTGCCCAGGGATACATGGAATCATTTCAAATTTTAAATCCATTATAATGTTTCTGTAGGATAATTTGGGCATGGATATCATTAAAAATAAAAAATATAATAGTTGGTGGCAATAGACTAGTAAACAGATGAAAAGAGTGGTACACAATATAGAGTACAAAAAGGTAGGAAAAACTGTTTTAAACAAGACAATAAATCTTGATATTTTCAGAGGAAATCATGTTGTAGTCCATGCGATTTGCTAAATACGGCCAATTCAAATTTCAATTAGATTGTGATACATCTTACAATGTGTCAATGTAGCAGTACCGTGTGCCGTGTGGTGACTTTTATGGATGGGCAAGCAGACTTGGGGTGTTCATCAATATTTAGTAGAAAACACAAAAGTGAAATTGCAAATGCGTATCCTGCTGAGTTAAACTCCCATTTCTATAAAAGGTGCTGAATGGATTAAATAGGCTCACTTCACTGACTGAGTCATTACACAAATTAGTGATCTATGTTATTAAAATAGTGCCTCTATTTCTAACTAACGTCTAATCCTTAGAAACGTGAACAGAGCCTTAGCTACAAACAAAGATTTGTCTCTACATGATTGTTTTTAAATCAGTTTGTTGAAACTCGGTACTGCTGTTGCTTCGCTTCTCCTCTGCACATGTGTGAAGTTATGGCAAAACCTGCAACCATCCAAGATTCCCACACAGGTTATTTCAGCCTGGTGTTGTCCTCAGTGTGTATGCGCAGACCTGCTCTTTGCTCTGGTTCTAAAAGTTCATGTTAGAGAGCGGCACATGAGCATGCCTCTGAACACGCTCACAGACTGAAAAGTGGCAGAAACCAAGCTTCCCGTGCAGTAATGCTCAGAGGCCACTAAAGGACACCATGACTTCAACCAAGCTTCCGCAGCAGAAGAGTGGGGAAAACAGACTTATTTGGATATATCAGAATCAGAAAAGATTTATTGCCATTGTCCATGAACAGAATTCACAAACATAGGAACTTGTTTTGGCGTTGAGGTGCAACACAAAACACTGATCAATAATGAAAACAACATATATGAAATCTAAAGGGTATGCATTAAGAAACAATTTAAGATTACTATAGCATAAAATAAAAATAGGCTTACTATGTACACAGAATTTACAGTTAAATTTACAGTTGTGAGTGCAGAAAGTGATTGTAGTTAAAGTGACAGGTGTTTAAGAAATGTTCATGAGTCCAACAGCAGAGGGAAAGAAACTACTCTTGTGGCGGGAGGTTCTGGTCCGGATGGACCGCAGCCGCCAGCCTGAAGGGAGTGGCTCAAATAGTCCATGTCCAGGGTGAGAAGGGTCAGCTGTGATCCGACCTGCTCGTCCCAGAGCCCTGGAGATGTACAGGTCCTGCAGAGATGGAAGTCTGCAGCCGATCACCTTCTCAGCAGAACGCACAATGCGTTGTAGTCTCTGTTTGTCCCTGGCTGTGGCTCCAGCGTACCACACGGTGATGGAGGAGGTGAGGATGGACTCAATGATGGCCGTGTAGAACTGCTGCACCATCATCTGCACTGGCAGCTTGGCTTTCCTCAGCTGCCGCAGGAAGTACATCCTCTGCTGGGCCTTCTTGATGAGGGAGCTGATGGTGGGCTCCCTCTTGAGGTCCTGGGTGATGATGGTGCCGAGGAACAGGAAGGAGTCCACGGTGGTGATGGGGGAGTCTGTCATGATGACGGGGGGCTGGGGGGCTGTGACTTTCCTGAAGTCCACGATCATCTCCACTGTCTTCTGGGCGTTGAACTCCAGCTTGTTACCGCTGCACCAGGACACCAGCCGGTCCACCTCCCTCCAGTAGACAGACTCATCCCCGTCCGAGATGAGCCCGATGAGGGTGGTGTCGTCCGCAAACTTGATCAGTTTTACGGAATCGTGGCTGGAGGTGCAGCAGTTTGTGTACATGGAGAAGAGCAGAGGAGAAAGTACACAGCCCTGTGGAGCTCCTGTGCGGATAGTCCGAGTGTCTGAGACATTCTTCCCCAGCTGCTTGCAATGCCTCCGATCCGACAGGAAGTCAGTGATCCTCCTGCAGGTGGAGTCAGGCACATTGAGCTGGGAGAGTTTGTCCTAGAGACGAGCAGGGAGGATGGTGTTGAAACAGGATCCTGGCGTAGGTTCCCGAGGAGTCCAGATGCTGCAAGATGAAGTGGAGTGCCAGGTTGATGGCGTCGTCTGCAGACCTGTTGGCTCTGTAGGTGAATTGCAGGGGGTCCAGCAGGGAGGAGGTGAAGGACTTGAGGTGGGGCAAGACCAAATGACTTAATGACTGCAGACATCAGCGCCACAGGCCTGTAGTCATTAAGTCCAGTGATCCTGGGCTTCTTGGCACGATAACGAACGACTTGAAGCAGGCTGGGACCACGTTTCGGACCAGTTTAAATCTATCTAATCTAATTTTAGATTTTACTGTTCAATGATTGCTTTCCTTGATTGCCCTGACCGCACACCACTGCAATGTAGACCTTTAGATCTTTAGTCTTTAGTTTATATAATTTTTCTTTGGTATTCCTGACCAAGCATAGCTCAAGACCTGGAGATGAGTCCACGTGCTCCCGAGGAGATGCCCCAGTGGCATTGAAGGATGGGTCAAATGCAGAGGACTAATTCCCTACGGGCACAATAAAGAGTACCTCAACCTGAACCTACACAGCAGGGGTACATTCTTCATAAATAGTCTTTTGAGAAACGCTTACAGTCATTCAGACATCTAAACTTTCTTAAATGTGTTGCTGAGCATGTACATCATAGCAACATCTCAATTTCAGTGTTTGATAGCTGGGTTTTATTACAAATTTATAATAATTCATGTATCTATAAGTTACCTTGCGTGCCTTTAAAAAAAACAAGAGTAAAGAGTATAAGCATAGGGGAAAAATGTGTGTGCAAAGTATTTACAGAGATATGCGCAAGAGAAAGCAGCTTTCATTTAAAGAAAGAAAGCAATGTGTACAGTAGTGTCAGCGGGGACTGGCTCACCTTCAGGAGCCCAGTGGAGCGCAAGAGGAGCGGAGAGGAAGAGGGGTGTTTGTGTGTGTGTGTGTGTGTGTGTGTGTGTGGGTGTCAGGAGGGGTGGATGCGTGTGTAGAGAGAGAGAAGAGTTCAAACAGTAGGACAGAAGCGCTCCTGGGGCTAGGGCTGAGTGAGTCTGCTGCCTACTCTCAGAAGACCACCACACACCCGCACACACGCAACCACACCCACACCAACACCCACACCCACACACAGACAGCAGAGGGTTGACTGGTGCAGAAAGAATTCGACCTTGCCAACTTTTAAATGCAGCATTTGATATAAGATTTTAAAATACAAGGCTAATATGAGAGTTATTTTGTGTTTTTATTACCAAAGCAAAAGCTAAGAATGAATTACATAAATTCTAAGTAAAAAAAATGTTTCATGTAATTTCCTTTTAGCATTGGAAGTATATGAACAGATTTAATAAAAAATCCAATTAAGAAAAAATATTACCGTATTTTCCGGACTTTTAGCCGCTCCCCTTATATAAGCCGCATTTGCTCTATTTTTAAAAAAAACGATAATAAAACAATACATAGGCCGCACCTTTTGTATAAGCCGCAGACACTCTTTCCTTGACTTTGGCATCGCATGAGCCTTGCCCCCCTCCGCTGCTCCCCTCCAGCCGTCTCACCGGAACATTCATGATGTTAAGCTTGCTGCAGCCGCCGCGGTTTCCTAGCAAGATCGATGGCCTTCAGCTTAAAACTTGCTTCATACGAACTTCTTCGTTTGGGTTTCCATAATGATGGGGCAAGAATTTGAAAATAATTTATAGTTGGTAATTTGTCGTCCGTGGTTCTATTTGCTAGCTGAATAAAAAAGCAACATCTGCTTCTTTGCTTAACTTTTCTGTAGTTTTGATTCTAATTCCGGTTAGTTCGCCCCTAAAGAAAAAAACCACAGAAAAGCCGCAGCCTCTAAATAAGCCGCATGGCTCAAAACATCTGACAAAAGTAGCGGCTAATGGTCCGCAAAATACGGTAATTGAATATGAATATGATCAGTTTGTACTGTGTTTTATATTTCAGTGTGGAGGCCCATCAAAACTATGTCAAATGCAAAATTCGAATGATTCACTTCATTGCCGGGTTGTCTGTGACCCTCTGCTCCGTATAAGTTTCAAAATGCGGCCCTTCGTAAAAAAAAAAAAAGTTTGGACACCCCTGTAGCAGTAGTCTGCTCATGGGGAACAGGAGCTCGACTGCTTTGGTCTTGAGACACTGGACATTTTCACCCAGATTTTTTTTGCACCTAATTAAATCACAGCAACTGTATTTTAAACAAAGTGAATTTTTCTTACACTGAAATATAAACACTGTATTTTGACACTCTATTATTATTTAAGACATTGTATTTTTATACATTGAAATTGAAAATACAGTACAAACTGAATATTTAAGCATTGCATTCTTTCCCACTGAAAAAACACTGCTTTTTTTTTTACACAGATTTTGTTACATCATATTCATCAATTCATATTTTTACTTCATTGGATGTTCATTCATTCATTCATTCATCATTCATAGCTAACCATTATTTGACATCTAGTGTTTGAATAAGCAAAGGTGTTATTTGTATATTCTGAAGCAAACAGGAGTAATCAGAACAGTAGTGACCTTGCTTCTCAAATGCTTCACAACAGTTTTGATTTAACCAACAGGAAATTAGAAAATCCATATGACCTTATAAGGCCTGATGGTAAATATACAGTTTAAAACATAATATTAGTAAAGGAGAGATCTACCATATGTAGATCATTATTTTACATTTTATCAATTGTACACTACAATATTGATTTGAAACAGCCTAATAATAGAAACAAGTTCAGTCTGAAATTATTTCTAAAGACACAAAAACGAAGCAGGTGATTGGTGGATAACACTCTTTTGTCATCCATTTACCAGCACGGAAAATACATAAATAAAAATAAATCACCTAATCCTCAGTGGAGAGATGCGGATTAAGGTGTAAACATAAAAAGTCAGGCCAAAGATAATGCTTAAGCCAGCTAGTGACCATGGCAATGGCGTGGCCATGGTAACTAAAAGTGAAAAAGATAAAATTATACATCTATTACAACATACAGTAGACACCCAGAGGCACCATTGTGGACAGTTATTGCTCAATTTATGACATCTTCACTAAATTACACAAAGTGTGCAAAACTTAGGCGATGGCTATCTGGAAATCAAATCAGGGCTAAGAACAGGCCCTCATCGTATGAAGCCAGATGGGAATAACCGCTCTAACCTGACAAATTATGTGGGCCACTTTCAACCTTGATTGGAGGAGGGCAGAAGGCTAATTTGTGCTGCTGTGAGGTCGCTTTCTCACCGGGACAATGCTATTTCCTGGAGCGCTGATGTCCACATTTAGTTGGTGCCTCGATGGGATTGTGGGAAATTGAGTTGGGGAGATGGGGAGGCGCTGCTGGACGCCCAGGAGAATGGCTCTTCTGGTTGGGGTGAAAAGAGTCATTTGGGGGAGGAGAGTGGAGACAGAGGTGCATGCATGTCACTGATAATAATGGAGCGCTCTGGGTCATTAGTCACTCTGCCACTGTGCGCTCTGAGAATTAGCCCCCCCGGCTGCATGATGGGGGCCGTTCTCATACGATCTTGCTGCCCTGTGCATTTCTTACTTCAGCTTTTTATTAGTGGCTGTGAGACATTTATGCTTACCTTTTAGCATTCATCAGCCAATGAAATACTTTGACTGGGACCACTTGCCATGGAACAGTAAAAACAGAATCCCTGAAGTCAGATGCTCTCAAATACACAAAAGTACTTCACAAAAAACAATAATAAAAAAAACATTAGCTACACCAATGACAAAAAATGTTTGGGGTTCATGGTTGCTCTGCTTAATAAAAAAAATCTTAGCTTTTTTGGTGGCTCAGGCCAATAATCAAAGAACTACCGCATATTTTGCATGTCAGTGAAGCATCCAGTCATTTTAGTGAGTTACCTTGAGCATTCCTCTTTTAATTTGCCTTCTGAGACCAACGGCAGGGCAAATGAATTATATACGAATGAATGAGCTAACCTCAAAGAACATAAGGTCATAGTCTGCATGTTCACAGTGCTCCTTCAAAATAGCAGTAGGAATAGATATTTGAAAAAAATTATATCTATCAGCATCTACAGCTCTGGCGCCTTTAGAGTGAAGTGACTGTTTGACAAGGACCATGCAAGCTGCAACCCCTGTGGTGTGTTTTCTTTGTGTCGATGATATAGACACATCAGTTTGCTTCATAGACTCTTTTTAATCACAAGGCAAAGGGAAGAGGCATGACCCATCACTGTTCCCTCTAAGCTGCATGTGCGCGCAATAGTGCACTGCTCCAAAGGTCTCTGCGCACAGAAAATGTGAACTGCGCACAAAATAAAAATCCAACCAGAATTGAAAATAAACTAAGCTTGTAAAACTGTATACAATGTGATTCTGTGAGTGACAGGCAAGGGTGGACTGGCATACAGGGATTTTCCTGGTGGGCTGATTAGTAAAGGGGCCGGTGTGGGCCGAACTGTAGAGGAGGCGAGCAGCGCTGCCGGACCCCATCGGCCCCTGCCTTAGCTGTGTCGGCCCTGACTGTGGCGAACAGGTCAAATGCTGCAGGATCAGGCGGATTTGCGTGGCCTCGTGCGGGAGTGCCCTTGTCTCAGAGAGACGAGCGGCTGCTGCAGAGTGGTGATATGGGCCGCGGTGTGTGTGGAGCGCGTGACCGCGGCGCAGTCTGTGAATGAGCTTTTTGGTGTCATACATTTCTCCCTCCGAACAGTTTCAGTGGGATTAGTTCAGTTTAGTTTATTTATTTAAAGACCGTCCCGTGCTGGTATCTAGTTCTGAGCCGTCTAAACATGGGCCATTCGTGGACTCTCATTGCATGATCTACAATGGCCAGGACCGGGCCAAAGCCCTCAAATACCATGCCTATTTGAAGATGGACTCTGCATCGTGTATGTTAAAGTTGCTTTGAAGCAGTGGTTGAAGCAGAGTAGGCTATAGGGCCCAATACATCCATGATAGGCCCACAGAACATTAGGCTCCTCAGGTGAAATGAGGCAGTTTGATGTTTAAAGTTGCACTATGTAAGTTTTCTAGTTGAGGGTCCTTCACCTGATTTTCTCATAAAATTGTTCTTGCTTTGCCTAGAAGGTTCCACAGTATGATATAAACTCATCTTTCTTTCATTTATCTGGCTAAAGGAATTTTTGTTGCCTCAAAAGTACTTGGTTACATGCATACAAAAAAATGGGTGCTGATCATGAGATGAATATAACAATCTATTTAAACCAATATTCAACTCTGTTTATATAACAAACCCATTGAATCAAGCTGATATTATATAGTAGGATATCATCATAACTGAGTCTATAAAATAATTTTAAAAAAAAAAGATTAAATAAAACACACACAAATTTACATGAAATTACCCCTATTTTCAGATTTTCCCACACCAATTAATAGGACTCCCAGGAGTAAATATCGCTTCCACTCCCGGGCCACTTTTATCACCCAGTCCGCCCCTGCCACGCGGGTCATGAACAAGATTTTTTGTCTGTATCATTGTAAGTGGATTAAGCACTTAATTAAAAGTAATCTAACGGAAATGACTGCTGTAATTTTATTATTTTGACAAAGCATACAACTTGGATGGATGTGATACTAGCGTGATACTGGTGTGACCACAGTGCACACGTCTGATGTTGTTCACAGTGGTCCAAGGGGCCGCTCAGGGAGTTAATGTGTTTGCTCAGACACATGAAGAATTATAGGGAACATTGGCTGGGATGCACCGGTACTCAGAACCACCACTTCTAAAAATGCCCCTTCTCTCAGCGATCAGCAGCAATTCTCTTCTCGACTTTAATAGTGCACGGATCTGAGAAATTAGGATAAATTAGACCTGCGCAGATCCAATCTGAGTTTATCTGTGTTGATCTGAACACGGTGCACCCCGAGTGCTCTGATGTCACGAGTGGAAAACTCGTGACATCCTAATGGGAGCTTCTTGGTCCTGTGATGACAAGAGAACGGCCACCTGTCAGCACCTGTCAGCGGTGAATGTGCCTGTCAGCACCTGTCAGCACCTGTCAGCACCTGTCAGCGGTGAATGTGCCTGTCAGCACCTGTCAGTGGTGAATGTGCCTGTCAGCACCTGTCAGCACCTGTCAGCACCTGTCAGTGGTGAATGTGCCTGTCAGCGCCTGTCAGCGCTTGTGAGTCCATGCATGTCCAATATAGTTGTTGAGAATATAGCTCTTTTTTTGTAGTTCTTGGCTTGTGAAGTGTCCAGCTTAAAGTTTTTTCAACACTTCAACACTGAATTGATCATCAATAATCATCCAGACAAGGTGCAATTTAACTACAAGCCGAGTATGTCTCCTTTTTACACACGGCACTCTTTTTGTGATGAGTGCCATCTTCTGTTCTGCTTTTCTCCACTTAAAGCACTTAACCAACATAATTAGAATCTATGAACTGTGTCGGGGTGAGTTACCACTGTGGCCTTGTGGCTTTGATTCCTGGCTAGTGTCTATACCTTCTCCCTCCCCATTTAACAGTACAGATGTCTTGTCAAATATGGGCCAGAAAATCTATGAATTAAAAAGAAAGTATCTATGAAAAAGTAAAGCAAATGTTTGTATGCATACACTGCATTCATACTGCGGAAGGTTGAAACATTTTATAAAAGAAGTTCTTCTCCCATCAGAGGAGAAGTGTCAACTCTTTGAGACAGGCAAATTGGACTGCAAGTCTATCAGACATCCTTTAAGCAGCGCAATTTGTGATTAGACTAGAACACAAACTATTTCAAGCATTTCATTGGGGAAAAAATTTACTTGTAGGCCAGACAGACAAAGTGAGCTGGAGTCTTCAATTTGAGTTGTAGCACCACTGACAGTAAAAGTACTTTATCAAAAGGCTTGTCAGTGCACAAGGGAATCAAAGAGCCATCAAATGTCTCCACCTCTGCACCTAAGTCACCACACATGGATGTATATACTGTAAGACACATTTATATATGTTGCACTTCAGGCCAGAGAGTATATTTCAGGCTTCAAGATTTGAAATTACCTTTCAGGAGAGAGCAGCAGCATCAATGGCTGGTTAGAGACTTATTAATGCACTCGAATCATTCTCCGGATGATACACATTGTATTATTAAACCTTGGAACATGTAAGTGTAGTAATCTAGTGCACGCAGAACTATTCCTACTCAGTAAAAGTAAAGTTTTATTGCATTTGAATATCACTGTAATATCAACATTCAGTTGGTAACAATTATTAGTTGGAAAAAAGTATACATCATGAGTGCAAAGCTACTTGGGTGCAACTATAACACCGCTAATTACATCTTTATATTGTGATAATAATGGTCAGAGATCATTCAGATCATCAGAGGGGAAAAGTGTGTGTACCTAGGCTTGGACAACGCTACAATGGCAGTATTATTATTTATTGGCCTAATACATTAATTTAGGTCTATTTTCTCTGACGTAAACGCGAGTTCAGAACACCTGCAAGTGCAGTTCATTTGGGCTGGTGTGAAAGTTGACTATTTATTTAATAATTTTGTATTTATTTATTTAGTTTTCAGTGGGACAGTGTACATTCAAAAACATCATCACAATGTAAACGCACCCGAATTAGCTAAAAGGCTAGTTTTCAGTCCATGTATAAAGTCACATGCATATCATAAAATTAGGAGAAGATAAAAATACTTCTCTCACATTTTTTAACTAAGTGGACTTTTTTTAATTGAGTTTCATCCGGGCTAAAACACCTTAACAAGACCAGCTCCAGAAGGAAGGTCTCTCTTTGGTTGCAAGTGGACTCTCTGGATATTACGGTTTCTGAGTCCGATCACAAAAAAACAGTGGAGTTTACAGGCTAATCATTGTACATGGGCTCGTAAAGTAAAGCGCTGAGATGACAATCTTATGGCAATCTATTGGAAAAGTGCTTAAACGTGCTGAGGCATTTACCGCAGTGTTATTGATGTACACTGTACCTGTCAAATAAATATCTGAGGGAAAAAAAGAGTTTGTGTTGTTAGCGCATATAAATTGCAATACAATGATTTCTCCAAAAGGCTTACTGTCATCAGATCACAGATTTTATACCCCCAAAATGTGGAACAAACCTCTTAAATGTACTGTATGTGTTGATTTCAAATATGGAGGACCCAGCAATTAACCTGCAAATTGTGTAGAAAGAAATGAGTTGAGAAATATTTCAGAATAGCAAAGTTTCCAGCTTCATGGCGCGAGCTGGAAATGAAGCTTAACTGATTTTGCCCTGAAGGGAAATATTTCCATAAAATATAATTTACACAGTTCGGTCACTGTGGCTGACTGCTCAGGTAATTTGAATCAATGATGCTATCGTGCACAAAGTTTCAACTCTGCACCCTTTACAGCGTCTTTTACACACCGTGTGGCTTTGCAGTTAGATTAGAGGAGAACATTCACAGCTCGGGTGTGAATCCTATGAACTCACCACAAACATAAGAAGGCTGAAAAAGTGTCACTCCTGATGGCATATCTTGCTTTTTCCAGAGAAGTATACGAAAGAAGGGGCTTCTCAAAATACCACGTGTCAGTGTGAACACATTTACCGCCCATGTTCTCTCAGACACAGAAGATGAGTGGAACACAGCCATAAGTGTAAAGCCGAGTTCACACCGCTGCGCCAAAGCGTCCAGTTTACATTCAAAGTTTATGTGGACGCGCGACCTGTTAATCCAGCGTTTTTGCGAAACCAGCGTATTTTGCGGCGCGCTTTGAGTGATTTTGTGGCGCGAATCCTACGTTTTGAGCATCGGACTCGGCGCGCCGGGGGCGTTTGAGCCGACGCAGAAAAGAACTTTGAACTTTTTTGCGGCAGATGCGGCGCGGGCAACCAATCAGAGATTGCGCTCCAGTGACGTACCCACGCACTACCCAGAAGACAGTGACGTGATGTTATGAAATGAAAAAATAAATAAATAAAATAAAAAAGCAACAGAAGGTTATATATATATATAATATATATTTTTTTTTATATTTTGGTACAGCTGGTAATACATTCCACATTTACTGGTGTGACCCAAATCTGAAAAATCTGCAAAGGAGAATTATTCTGGAGCAAAAGTGAACAACATATTTGCACACTTCAATTACAAAAAAACCAACAACAACAACAAAAACATATTAAGGGGCATTGTGGCTGCCTCGTGCCAAGGACTAAGCCTGATAGACAGATGATCAGGCAGCAGTGCGAACGCACATTGCACTGCATTTAACATTCAAGACAACTGCTGCTGTACATGGATTTAATTTGAAGAGGTGCTCAAATCTCTTACACATTCCAGGTTATTCAAATGAGCAAACACTTAGCTTTCAATGTGCTTTAGAAATTATGAGCTATTTCAAATTAAAACAGAAAATAAATCAGCACAACATAGTGTGAGCCTGTAGTTAAGGAAATGGCCTGTCAAAACCTCAAAAATGTTTCAGTGTAATACTTCTGTTACAAGTCAAAGAGGTCCAGAAACAGTGACAGTTTGACAGCCAAGAAACACTGCAATAGACCTCAAATCAAACGTGACATACAATATAAAGTAGCTTTGGATTGAAGCATGGTAATTTTGATTAGTATTGGGGAGGTTGTACTTCAGGCATTTACAGCAGTCATGCTGGATTAGTGCTTCAGAATCTGCAAATGTGCTAATGCCAGAAGAGAACCCAACATTGAGTAGAAGATGGAAATAAGGTTGGGTGGGAGAGGACATAAACTGGCTTTAAAGAATCCATTCATGAGTACGTTTGGAGGTGTAACACTTTTTTAAAAATTCTGTGTTAGTAAAATGTACAAACGATTATAAAAAAAACAAATCAGTTCGTTAGCAAGCATAAAGATGGCTTTTCATAAGACACATTTTATGTGTAACACTATTATTTTAAGATATTTCCACATGTCCTGTGGTGTGACATCTCCTGCTGGACATCTTAAAAGAGATATGATACATTATTCATTATGTCTCTATTGCTAATGTAAAAGTTGCTGTAATGTATACTGTCGTAATACCGCAGGACATCAAATCGGCACATGTTTTAATTATTTTTTAGAAAAGCTGCATATCATGAAAAAAAAAAGGAAAATAATAATTATTTCTTTGGACTAGTAGCTTAGACCCTAAACCCCAGTGCACTTCCTGGTGCATAAATGTCAGATGAGCTCCTTCTGGTTTTAGTGTACTGCACTTGTGATATGTGATTTTTGTGCTGCAGGACACCACAGTGATTACAGCATTACATTGTCTCTAATTAAAGTAGAGTTAAACATGTCGTTTTACAAAAGAATATATACTAAAAATAATGCGAACACGGGTTACTAACTGACTCAAGTGACTCATTCAAGTAAAGTTCATTTTTTTTGTTGCTAAAAATACACAAACTTGAAATACTTCATTCTTATCATATGTGTAACTTATACAATGCATTATTGTGCCCTGTTGAGTTGAATTTTGAGGGAAGAAAAAGATTATTTCAACTGGACGTCACAGCAAGTACCCTTAAATACTTTTTACATGGTGTAGTGAAAGCACGCTTCACACTGACCTTCTGTTTATACCTCCAGGCTGCATGTAGCCTCAGTTGCCTCGCCATGAAATCAAAAAGCAATTATATGCATTTCTTTTACCGAGAGAGAACCAGACATTTTTACTGACGTATAAGAGCTTTCTGATGTGTGTCCTTTGCTTCAAAATTTGAGGTAATGGAAGCTGCCAAAATCACCAAGAATGTAACCCACAGCATCAAACAGGGGGCCCAAGAGGAAGACTGGAGACGAGCACTCACCGACAGACACCGGCACACTTTTATCTGTGCTCACTGGGATCTACAGGTCAATAAGAAACGCCACTCACACAGCAGTCCCTCAGGCTCGCCCTCGGACGGTGGTCTGGAGAAAACACGACGCTTTTCCAGAATACTCTGTATCCTCACAGTATTAAATGTATTAGAGTGCTGGCCCCCTGTCTGAAGATTGCAGATTGAAATCGAAAGAACAGGTCATTCTCAGATATAGGACAAAGGAAAACTAACATGAATGAAAAATATGTTGCCTGAAAACTAGCTGTTCAGTTACTACTTCAATGCCAGTCACATCTGCAGACACTGGCGATCACCCACTGCTCCTGAAAACCCCATTGTGATCCTTATATAAAGTATGTGTGCGGAAGGTACACAGAAATATTGCTGCACGGTATAACAGCACGGTGTCTTATATAAAAAAGGGAATGGAGGACAGTTATTACACAGGATTATAGAGTCAATGCAGAGGATTATATTGGATCCCTGAATAGTGATGTAATCGAGGCCTTGTTCTGAAAAATTTAGTATCTGCATGACTCAGAAAATCAATGCATAAACTAAAGATCCATAAAGAAGACGAGAAAGCTTATTTTACTTGTCACAGCGGGATTGAATTATATAACTTTTTTTTTTTTGACAAAGTGGTCATATTTTAAGCCTTTTTACGATGGTCAGTTCTAAAATTGCCCCCATAAAAGACAATATTGTTAGAAGGGTGGATTGTTATCATGTTATTTTAAAACCTTGCATAAAATATTGAAATTCTATTGAAAATCACCCACCAGGAATACGTCTATGAAGCCATATTGATGATTTACATAAACAATCTGGCACATCATATCTCAACTAGGACTGGGACAATAAACAATAATATTGTCGATCATCATAAAAAGGTAAGACAATAAGCATTTGTGGTAGATTTTGTATGATCGTGAAAATCAGACCAAATTCACGTAAGGACACATGAATACAGCCTTTATAAAACAAAATTAAAATGTCCTTGCATCGTCCCTCACATCTGATCAATCTGTCCGCTCAGAAGAGACCATTCCCCACACCAGGCCAGGCATGTGATCATCATCCTGCCTATACTTTCAAAAGGTGTTGGAGAAAATTGTGCATACTCAAGGCATTCAGGTACATAATACTATGCTTGTGGAAAAAAGTCACCACCTGGATCTGGGGTTGCTGCAGTTGGTCAGGTCTTGGCTCAGCAACACAATATGCCCAAAGAATTAGATCAGCTGCCCACCTGAACCTCCTGAATGACCAGGTGATTCCATCTGTTGATTTCAGTGAAGACCCAAAAGGCACAGGCGTATTCCAAAATGACAATGCCAGGATTCCTCGGGCTCACACTGTGAAAGAGGGGTTCAGGGAGCATCAGACATCATTTTCATACATGGATTGGCCACCACAGAGTCCAGATCTCAACCCTGTTGAGCGGCTTTGGGATGAGCTGGAGAAGGCTTTGTGCAGTGGCCACTCTCTCACTTTATCAATAGATAGCCAGAGAAGAATTTGTTGAAAAATGAAAGCAACACTGAATGTAAATAATTCTACAGACATTGAGTGTATGCTGTAATCAAAGCTAAAGGTCAACGAAATATTAGTATGAGTGAACTTTATTTTCTGTGGCAACTTTTTTTTAGTCGGTTTAGGCAGTGTATTTTGCACACAATAGAACTTGGTTTTGCCTCTAGGAACTAATCCTTAACTGAACATCTCCATTTAAAAAGAAATGGACACAATATTGAGCAGGTCTCAGAGATCAAATACCTGAGGCTTGTATTCAGAATCAGAAAAAGGTTTATTGCCATTGTCAATGAACAAAATTCACAAACATAGGAACTTGTTTCGGCGTTAAGGTGCAACATACAACGATGAACAATAATAACAAATCAAAAGGGCATGCATTAGGAAACAATTTAAAGTTACTATAGAATAAAATAAAAATAGGCTTATTATGTACACAAGAATTTACAGTTAAATTTACAGATGTAGTGCAGAAAGTGATTGATTGAATTGCAGTTAAAGTGACAGGTGTTTAAGAAGTGTTCATGAGTCCAGCTGCAGAGGGAAAGAAACTATTCTTGTGGTGGGAGGTTCTGGTCCAGATGGACCGTAGCCTCTTGCCTGAGGGGAGTGGCTCAAATAGTCCATGTCAAACTGCTGCACCTCACAACTCAAATTTAACAGTCATAGGAAAAGGTTTCCAGCGTTGCCAAAGCAAGCTTATACACATTCGGACTGACCAGGGACCACCTGCCGCTTCACGCTGCTCATAGTTTCATGCGCTTTATGATGTTCTCACACTTAAGATGGGGGACACACTACACAACTGGACTGTGATTATAGAGTCTGAGGTCCAACTACACAACTGGCCTGTGATTCTAGAGTCCGAGGTCACACTACACGACTGGACTGTGATTCTAGAGTCTGAGGTCCAACTACACGACTGGACAGATGATAGAGTCTGAGGTCCACACTACACGACTGGACTGTGATTATAGAGTCTGAGGTCCACACTAACACGACTGGACAGTGTGATTATAGAGTCTGAGGTCCACACTACACGACTGGACTGTGATTATAGAGTCTGAGGTCCACACTACACGACTGGACTGTGATTATAGAGTCTGAGGTCCACACTACACGACTGGACGTGTGATTATAGAGTCTGAGGTCCACACTACACGACTGGACTGTGATTATAGAGTCTGAGGTCCACACTACACGACTGGACTGTGATTATAGAGTCTGAGGTCACACTACACGACTGGACAGTGTGATAAATAGAGTCTGAGGTCCACACTACACGGACTGGACTGTGATTATAGAGTCTGAGGTCCACACTACACGACTGGACTGTGATTATAGAGTCTGAGGTCCACACTACACGACTGGACAGTGTGATTATAGAGTCTGAGGTCCACACTACACGACTGGACTGTGATTATAGAGTCTGAGGTCCACACTACACGACTGGACTGAGTGTGATTATAGAGAGTCTGAGGTCCACACTACACAACTGACAGTCACGAGAGATTCCACACTACACAAAACTGACAAACAATTTTTATCCTACAAAATACTATCAATAATCCACAAAACAACTTTATAGTCTATAATATATTGTTCGATGTTGATTAATGTGCACTGTCCATTTAATTATAGAAGGGGTTTATTAATATTATGAATCCTTTATTTAGACTGTTCATTGGTTAAATAGTGTCATGTGACCCCTGGCCAACCAAAACAGTTGTCGCAATAAAAAAAATATATAAAAAAATTGTAGTGCTGGCAGTGACGATAACTCTGGATGAGCTATAATGGACGTTAAACGTGCTGACAGAGGTGAAGAAGTGGATTTTACCAGAGGAAAACCTGTGTCATTTGGATCATTTATGAGGCAGACATGAGCCGCGCCACACGAGAGGGGAGAAGAGAGGGAGGGGGTCCATTGAGTGAGTGTTTGCTTATAACAGTATTTCTCTTTTTGTATTATAAATATGATGTTTAGGCAGGAATAACAAGCATATGTCTCGCTGTCATTGTTGTGCATTGCTCTTTCTAAAAAGAAAAAAAGAAAAAGTTTGAGCTCAGACGCAGCTGTTTCCAGTGTCTCCTCCGCTCCTTGTCATTGGCCGCTGGGCTCAGTGTGTGTGGAAGTGTCAGTAAACATGACGCTGCACCGGAGCATGGCCAATATCTGGCTTTTAATTAAGACATGCTTGAATGACTGCGACTGTTGTCTTTTCACGGGCCACACTTTGCAATTCACACGTGAGTCCAGTTGTAACTGGTCCACACTATGAGACTGAAGCCGCTGCGACTGACTTCAACTTGAGATGACTGAGAGCAGGACTGAAAATCATAAGAAAATTGGGTTAAAAGCTGCTGCAGCTGCTCGTGGACACAGGTCACTGCCACTTCCGTCAAGAGATTTAATAGAACCATAAAAACTCTGGATAAGAAACCAATTAGGCCACACCACTGTGTTAGTTTGAATAATTTAAATAGGTTAACTTTAGGACATTACATCAAAATGGCATGGTTGAAAATTGTGCATACATGCTTGCATCAGCAGGCTCTGCAGGTTCTTTCTGACTTAATAGTTGGGTCAGTTACCAGAGGAGCTCGGCGTGGAAACTGTCCCACGGAGTTAACAACTTTTGGAGCTTTTACTGTACAAGGCAGAAGGTAGAACTGAAGGGAGAGACAAACTGGGTCCTACTCAACGAGAAGTCAGAGCTCGCACAATAACTAATCATTCAATAATGCCTCTGCAGGCACCACCGCACTGCACGATCTGAGCTACTCTCGTTCTTTTAGTGCTACGGAATCGTTGCAGTCCCTTCACCTGTTCAATGTGAGCCGGGACTAACCACCGTTTACCTGTTTTTGAATGTATGATGTTTTGTCTTTTGTATTGCTTTGAGACTGCCTTTTATGTAAAAGCCCATCTGGGGACAGACACTGACAATTAGTGCTGGCTAAAACATTTTGTGTGACATGAGCTCATGGAACGCACTTTAACACGTACCTATCATGTAAAACTAAATAAAACTAAATCTAAATAAAATTGCCAACAAACATACATTAAAATGATAATTATTAACATCCGTAACATTTCAAACTAGTCATCATTGTGATATTTTTATTGATAGCAATTATTTTGACCATGATAAACCTGGAACAAAATTTCAGTATTGTCCCATGTCTAAACTCAACATAAATAATTTTCATGAAAAGCTTCAAGTGCATCTCTTCAACATATGTGAGAAGTATGAGGTGTTAAAAAGTGGAGGGAGAGAGAGTTGGAACAGTGCGTCGCTGAATAATTCCTTACGAGGGCCTGAAATAACCTCAGTGTAAAGAAGCTGGGTTGGTGTTGGTGATGGCTGAGGTGACAGTTAGAGGGACCACAGTGACTCACAAACAACACTCAAAAAAAACTCGTTAAAGGCATGGCACAGCTGTATAATTCAATAGAGTTGGAAGAGATGAGGCATGTAGTTGTCAATGCAGGTTTGAAGAAGGTGGAAAGAATGATTAAAACTGTTTCATAATGTGTTAATACTAGAGCTACAGCAATTACCAACGACAAAAAAGTAGTCATATTTTGAAAATTGTATTGAATTTTCTCGACAAAACAGACTCCAAAACACATACAAACAAGGACAGTGGCATTATTCAATCAAAATGTCAACAAAAAGACAAATCTGTTTCTGATTTTCATGAATAATACACTTACATTCATAAATACATAAATATTTTCTATCTAGAAGTCATCGTTTGATTGATATTGTATTTAAAAGTCTCAATTTACAATAGAAATAATCAATTGACTAGTCAACTAATCAAAAATGTTTGGTTACTCGTTGACTACTAAAATAATCAGTAGAAAAGGTTTCAAACACAGTTTTTGAAATCTTTTCTACCATTCCTGGACAAATGAGGGATTAGAGTTGGCTTAGAGTTCATCATAGTTGAGTTCGGAAAAGAAGAGATTAAAGTTCCAATAAAGGTCAGTATTCAGTTAAAAGGCCTATATCATGCAAAATCCACTTTTCAGAGGTTTTAACCTTCTTACAGTGTAATCGGTGCCTCGTATATGTGCCCAAAGTGGTTTTTGATTGATTCCTGCAGTCTTTAGCAAGAGAATAGTCTCTATCCTTTCCCTCGGATGAGCAGCGGCACTCACCAGGCTGACTCATCCTGGTGAGTGCCGCAGCACGCTTCCCTGTTTCAGCCCATCCTCCAGGAAGCACTGTAACACGCTGAATGTCTGTCAGGGACATGTTCCTCTTTCTGATTGGATCCTGTTTCACAAGTCCTGATTCTCTAGACCGGTCATTGGTTACTTTTTTTTGTGCTTGTGTTTGATTGGACGCCTGTATAAAGTAGGCAGGACTTAACACCGTCAGCGCTGAATTCAGCTCATGTGGATTGAATAGCGGATATGATGAATATAAAAACTAAATATAGAGTGCTAGACACGGAGATGAAGCGGACTTCTGACAGAAAACAACCTTCCACACTGAGGACACACGCACTGAGGACATGCAGAGGACATGTGAACGTGAGTGAGTCTTTGCTAACCTGAGGCTAAATGAAAACAGTATGTAAACACTGGACACGTGGAAGGTGCAAACACCAAATAAGAATATTCTTAATAATTAATAATAACATTTTATGCTAGGCTTATCGTGTGAGATGAGATTCAGAGGAGCTAAAGCCTGAGTAAAATGTCTCCTATTTGCATTCAGGGAGTTGTTATTTAACAATATTAATTACAGAGTTTCTGCAGTGCCTTTGTCGGAACCAATACATTCAGACATTTGACTAAAGCTGTAACTTCTGCTTATGCCCTCCTCCTGCTGCTGCAGACCCTCACCTCATGGTCATTTGGACAGTAAATGTGTGTCACCACGGATGTGCAATTTGGGCAGTCCGTGTTTGTCCTGAGGTGCTGTGTGTTCACTAAAAGCACAGCACATCATACTGCAAGTGTGTTTTAGTCAAGAAAGGAACATCATGATAGCCATAAAAGGTCATGTGCATTTGTGTGAAATCAGAGAAACTAGAGAAAAGATCACTCATTACAAAAGACTTGTGCAAGCCCCATGATGGCCTTCATAACATTGATAAACGAGTGTGGTGCGCAGCTAACCTACATCAGATGAGAAGCACCTTTAGGATTCTTTCTTTTATGCACTTATAGAACAATGAGCCTTTACTAGGGTGCACGACTGGGAATTCACTTCCAGGATGTAGACTTATGGGTCTTGAGCTAATTGTATTTTTTGGTCTCATGAATGCCCGTGTGCTTTTGATGACTGAAGTGAGAGAGACAGCTTTACTGCGCGGTTTTATTTCTCTATGTTACAAAATATGGTAAACAGTACGGCTTTACAAAGAGCTGCGGGCGTTTATGGGCAGCTAAAAGGAGAGACTTTAGCACAGTCAATTGTGTTAAAGTGTCCTGTTTATGTCCCACAATTCCTATACAGTGAATTGTGGGTGAGGTAAAGAGCACTTAAAGGTATGAATGGGGATGTTATGGGCGAATGCTAGTACAGGACATTTAGTCAAATTTATGATGTTGGTTTTCCACCGAGAGACCGATTGTCCAATAAACCTTGATAAAAGGCTGCAGCAGGTTCATTAGTCAAAGCATTTCTGGCTATTGAAATGTTTATTTAATCCACCAGTACTGTGACATGTTTCCATAAGTATGTTTGCCTGCCATATAAGAAAGCCTTTTGATGCGCATCCAGACAATTCGCTGTGCCAGGTTGGACTTCTGTCAACATTTTACAAAATTTAATTAATGGCACACAATTAAGTACCAGTATATTAAATCCGATGGAAAGTATGTCAGTCCTCCTGTTTGTGGACTAAAAATAGAAGGCTACAAAAAAGTAAGCTTCATTTTAGGGCTGCAACTAACTACTTATTTGTTTGTGTATTTGTTTATTTATTTATTTTGGTCGGGACGGTGCATGTTAATGAACACACATGATTATTTTGGTAATCAATTCATCTGGTGATTCTTTTTTTGACTAATCGATTAGTAAAAGGCCCGTGAATGAGAGTTCAATTTGACAAAAGGTGAAACAAAAAGAGATGCAGTTTGAGAACGCCTTCATAGATTAAGAAAACAAATTGCAGATACTTTTTAGTTTAGAGTCATTTTGGGGATACTTACTGCTTGGTTTGAGTCATTAAAACCTCTTCTCCAAGCATAGTTTGTATATAGTTGGCAAATATTTGAATAAATTGATTAGTTGCGATTCATTGATTCATTGTTTCAGCCGGCCCTCCTTCATCATTTAGTTAAATTTACAGTGTTATTTCTGATTACAATTCTTTTCCACTTACCCAGAGCTGCTGGGACTAATAAACTAATCCTGTGGCCTTTTCCTGAAGGTTAAGTGGAAAACTAATTATAACAAATGCTCCCTGACAATGGCTGAAATCAGAACAGAACGCTAAATAATTAATTGCCGGCAGTTATAGTACTCATCAATCTGAATTATGATTGGATTATTTTACTCCAAGGTTCAGACAAATGCAGCCTCTTCAAATTGCCCATGAAAAACAATGTTGTGGCTGTGTAAACAATACCCAAATGTTAGGATTAATTGTCCTGTAATACAAGCTCCCCGATCAGTTTTATGTTGTGGCAGCATAGAGTGTTTTCACTTTTGTTGTAATGCAGCACAGACGGGCACAGATACAGGCTGCAGGGAGATTTGCAATAACAAGCACAGTAAACAAAAGTAGGCATAAATAATGTAGTCATCTTTCCATTACCGTATAATGGAGAGAACAAATTTATAGTGCTCCCCATTCTTTTGTGCTTCTAAATGAGAAAGCGTTTTAGCAGCGAGAAGATTATTCCACTCTGTGCCTCCATCCTGCAGGGCGAAGCTGAACAGCTCAACAACTAAATAAAGAATGTTAGAGACAACATGAAAGACCTTTACTCAAATGCCTTTTGTACTGCTTTTTTTAATTAGTTGATTAGTTGCTTTTACTTTTACACGAAATGGTTACAAGCAGACTAATTGCCATGGCTGCAGTTGAATTTACAAAAAAAACAGTGGCAAGACACGTTTATAAACTAATTATTCCTTATAAAAAAAAATAAAAAAAGCCCAAAAAAAAAAAATGCCAACAACATGACAAAAATGCCAATCGCGTCACATTTAATCCAGTTACATATGTCAATAATTGTAAAACTAAATGTACAATAACTGGCCCTTGTTCTGTCGTTGGTCATACCTACTTGTTATTTGGAATGATCTTCACTCAGGTTCCTCTTTGAAAACCAGCTTAATTCCAAAAAGAAGTATGCTTCAAATAAGAATCTTTAATCCACTACACCACACAAGAGAGTTTAAAGCGCCAAGATTTTACCGAGAAAATAATCTTTTTGATGTGATTTTGAGTCAAATTAAACCTCTCTTTTGTCATTTTGAAATATTTTTTGCATCATGTTTTGAAACTAAATTGCATGATTCATAATTTCACGAGGTTACGCTTCGGCCATTCAACTTTACCCAAAGGTGATTCATTATATTTTTTAAATGGGACACAATAATAGTGAAACTTTGGCTTTTTCTTATTGACACACACACACACATTATGGGCCGTAATTAGCCAGAGTTCAATTGCATCTTGTGTCAGCGCAACTGCTGACAGCGCACGGCGTGAAACTTTAAAACAAGAAGTGTGATCATGCAAAAATATGAGGTGGAGTGAAGCAAACTGAGGGCGTGGTCTGGTGCATTCTGTGAATGGCCAGAATCATAACTACAGGTAATAAACTTAAAAACTAGTGCACTGATAAACAAAACATGGGTAACATGCCAAAGACATTTCTTGGAGTTGCATTACTATCTTCACATGGATGAGATAATCATAATAAAAACAACAACCGTCATGTTAATAAATATCACAAATGATACATTATAGACTAATTAATGCAGTCCAATTAGGATAGTCCATGTGCCTTAAATACACAGAGAGGAGGGACTGTCTGCAAAGAATGGACCATCTACGTCCCTGTACATGGTTCAAATCACGGACAGATGCTCCATTCTTCGGGGGGTGAAACCGAGCTCTCGTGCTGGCCAGTGCGTGGCTCTACGCCCTACGGACCACGCAGCATTCCACCGAGCACTCAGGTGTCCAGCTGTGCGTGACGGGGTGGTGCTGTGCTGCATGTGACTCCTCCTTGTTGTCCTGGACTTGGCCTTGGTTTAGTACGGTTAAATTGGCCCAAGCCCATCGCAAGGACATATGCTCCAATCCCCGGGGGTAACTGGGACTGAGCTCTCAATGAGCACAAGGTTCCGCACAGTTGTGCCATGTTCACCTGAGTAGGGGCAACAGAGATCTTGCTTTCATCTCTGGGGAATGGAGCGCACAGTATGTCCATGGGCTTTTTCCCAGTCTCAGACTAAACCTGGTCCGGAACCTGGAGGCGCAGAACCTGCTTGTAAACTTTACTTGTGATATGTAAAAGAGGGCAGGCAGCAGCAGAGCCACGGGAGTGGACTGCAGTGCATTCTGTGCTCAGCGCTTTCAGGGTTTGGACCCGATTTAGTCTTTGTTTAGTCTGGGCAGACTGGGAAAAAGCCCATGGACTTTCACTCCATTCCCAAAGGGTGAACACGAGCTCACCGCATTGTGCAAAACAAATAAAGGTGAATTAAATAACGAAATCACGCTCCGAGGTTGTATTTCAATATTGTACATTCAATTTTGAGAATGAATTGAAACATGGAAAATCAAACAGTTTTACTGTAACCCACTTCGTCTTGGGAATCAAAATGAAAAACTAAAATCTTCCTTTTTCCTCCATTTTGAAATCGAAAATCCATTGAACTAATCATATATGGTCGGTGTATTCATGGGTATTTAGATTTTCATTTCAGAATTCAGTATTGAAAATCAAAAATCAATTTGATGGCAAAATACCAAACATCTGAAAAGAAAAATCAGATTCTTTCAATGTTCAAGTAGATAAAATAATAATAAAAAATTTGAATTTAAAACGCAGAAATTAAAAAAATTGTTATTCGATTTTCTGTTTTCTGAAATCTGTGGCTTACTTAGCGTAATGAAATTGGCAAAATTGTACTGGTCCCCACACATAACCACTGCCCCGCAGAACAAACTCCCGCACAATTTGCTGAAGATATTTGTTATTGTTGATTTGAGCAAGGGGACTTCTCCAGTCAGCCTCTGTAGCAAAAATCCCAGAACAGAGGGAGGATGTGGAGAGGGTTTTTAAGGGAATAAACCCCAATAAGCATCAGGCTCTGACAAAATAGCAGGCTGCCTGCTAAAGACCTGCATTAGAGAACTATCTGGGGTTTTCTGTGACTTGTTCAATCAGTCCCTAAAACAGCATAACATCCCTAGTTTCTGTAAAACAAGCATCATCTGTCCTTTACCCAAGGTAACAAATCCATCATGTGGAATAGACTTCCGTCCTGTAGCACAAGCTTTAACATCGGCTGTGATGAGAATCATCAAGAGACGCGTTCTCAACAGACTTTTGGAGCCTGTCCAATTTGCATACAGGAAGAACAGGGAGGTTGATGATGCCGTTCTGACCCTGATGCAGTGTCCTGAATGCACTTGGATAAACCATGAAGCATCTAGGATGGTCTTTGTTGACTTCTCCAGTGCCTTTAACACTGTAAAGCCCAACTCATCAGGAAGTCCTCCAGGTTCAGTAGTCTCTCTTGACTAGGGCTGCAGCTATCGATTATTTTAGTAATCGAGTAATCTATCGATTCTTTTCTTCGAGTAATCGGTTAATTTTTTTGTAAATTCAGTAAACCATTTAAACACATATTGAATCATTTTTTAGATAAACGTTATAGCTCATAGTAATAAACAAATACAAAATAAGGAATTCTGCTGAAAATAACACATTTTATTCTTAATTTCATATAAATTTGTCCCCAAAACAGCAACATTTCACTTCAGTCCAAACTGTTCTGTTTTGGGATTATTATAATGGCTCTTTCACTCATCAAAACTCTTCCCAGTCGCACTCGTGAGTTTCAAAACGCGCCGCTCTCTTCCTGTTGCGCCTTCGTCAGAGCGGAACAAGCTCCGTGTGAAACAAAAGCGCCACAAGTCGTTCCGTGCGCTCCGCGCGCCACAGATTCACGTGTTTTTGATTAAATATGTAAATTAAACGAATCCACAAAGCAATATAATAATAATCGAAGCTTTTTTGTAATCGAATTATTCGATTTATTCGAGTAATCGTTGCAGCTCTACTCTTGACCGTTTCACATTATACACAACTGATTGTAAAAGTGGCAAATTGAACTTGCAATATTTGAAATAAGCAGATTCAGATAGTGACTGATTATGATTTCACTTCCTTGTGTAAAACTGTCTGACCTTCTTAACCCAAACCTGCGTGAGCCGTCTGAGATCTTCATTGTGTGTACATTTTACTTTTCATTTTGTCTGGATATATTTTGGGGTTTTTAACTATTTATATAATAAGATTTGAGCCGTAGAGAGTCCATTAAGTAACATCTAAGACTAATTACTAAAGTGTTTCATTCCGCTTTTTATTTATTCATTGCAGCTCATGTTTTCCTGACAAACGTTTTACTGGAAATGTCCTGCTTTAGAGTTACAGCGTCGGTGGAATAAATAAGTTTCAATATTATTGTTTGATATTTTTCTGCTTCATATATCACACTTTGTAAGTCACTATCCTGACAGGCCTACCACGAAGCACAACCAGCTTTACTGTATTTCGTAAAAATAACTTCAATGTGATTGTGCAGATACAAGTTTGTTTATTCCTGCAGTGTATATTTAAATTAACTTGTTTTGTTGACAGTGAGGCTGCTGTAAGACATAACTCTGACACTGCCTTTAATCTCAACCTGTAAATCTTCACAGGATTTCCAGCCGTCTGCTCCCGTCTGTAGTAGTTTGTCTCATTTGTGTGAAGTTCAGCCGGAGCCCTGAGGAGGAGGCGTCTGGGGAGGGGGAGGGCAGCACACACAAGTGAAAGGACAGTCAAATTATGCTTTGGTTAAAAGGGTGTGGCTCCTGGACATGGCTAAAGTTATAGAAAGTTGTATAAGCTGCAGACAAAATCCGAATTGGAGAAGTGGAAGTTTCAACGTAAAAATTAAGACACAACAAAAATGAAATAGTAGGTTTTTGGTTGTGATGATCATGTGATGCTCAGTGATTTAATTCCTGCTTCCACAAATGCATGCTTTCATTGTGTCCTATATTGTACACTGAGACTTTTAAAAGTATAAATATTATCAATCAAATAAGGGTTGAAATATGATGACTGAAGGCTTCTAGAGAATAAAGAATATTTACAAATAAAGTATATTATTGATGAAAATCCTAAATAATGTATCTTTTTTTTTGACATTTTTATTCAATATTGCCATTGTTTTTGTTATAAAAAGGTATTTTTTTCATTTGTGTTTTGGACTCGAATCTGTATAGTCCCGATAACAATTACGATGAGCAACATATGATAACGATTACTTTTTACTGGCAAGAGACTGGCAAAATACAGCCCTTCATGTTTTGGCAGCGAAATATCATCTAAATATATTTTCTCATTTTGAGTACTTAAAGTACATAAAGTATAGCAGACAAATGCAATACCATTCATATCTGGCATACAAGGAAAACATCAAGTCTTTCAAGCAATTTGTCTAAATTGAACTGTCACTGTCTGTTAACTGTTTGTTAACTGTTTGTTAACCTTGCCAGCAAGATTAAGATTTTTGTGAGTTCACACTCTTGAGAATGATTCTTGTGAAGAACTCAATTCAGAGTGAGCTATATCCCATACATACCTGTATGTACTTTAGCTACCAATATCCATCCCAAACAAAAACACAATTGGTATTCATTTGAAAAATGCTTTTAAAATCAAATGTATCGGTATGAATGACACTTATACAAGTCAAATTACTATTGTTTTGAATTGCATTACTCACTATGAAAATAACACTATACTATACAATTTGTCTTTTGTGTACAGTGTGGAAAATTCTAGGCCTGGTGCATAATACTAAAATGATCATGTTTAAACAATGATAATCAACATTGGTATATTGTGGAATTTTATGTGGAATTTTATGAAAAAAATAAGGTGAAATGCACATAAAATGTATAGGAAATTTACTCTTAAAATAGTACAAAAGACCCATGTAGTAAATATTACCAGAGCACTTCCAAGCAAAAAAAAGCTGCAGGTATGACAATGGTAGCACTGATATTAAGTGTCAGAATACTAGTACTGTGTTCCATAACAAAGTATATGCAGGGTAAACTGCATCAGGGGTTTGGTGTCCGCTTCAGATTGTAAATCTGGCGACAGAATCTTTCCATCTGAATAATTGATTGTGACTAAAGGCACAGCCAAGGTGCCCAAAACCTTGTTTAAACGCCAACCAAAGCCACATTAGCATGCATGATATATTCACACAGAGCTTGGTATTCACACAGAGCTTGGTGTGATTTAGAGGTAAAAATAAATATTCATTCTTCATGACTGCTCCTTTAAACCAGTCGGTTTAATTGATTTTGAGTGCTCAGGGCTGATTTTCTGCTAAATCTGCAAACCTTGATGCTAATGCGTCTCCATTACATCATACATGCGTCTCCATTGATTACAAGTTTACTGTTACCAGAGTCACCTCTGAAGTAAGCAAAAATGCATTCTTAAAAATCAGCTGAGCTCTCAGCCACTCCTTTCAGCTGTTTGTTGTGTGCTTTGGCCTCGTTGTTCAACCTATTGCACAATAAGACTCTTTCTGCAGGTGGTAAATGCCCCGGATGTCTCAGTCTAGCCCCGAATCTGCCCCTGAGCGCTGTATTAACCCAGCTGTAGAAGAGAACCTGCAGCCTGTGGGTTCTGGACCTGGCCTATATGACAGCAGCAGGCTTGTCAGACCTAAACACCTTGAGTCGCAAGCCTGCAAGCTTCAAGTCCAACATGACAGAGCAGCGCCGTTGCCAAACCATCAGGAATTGAGCCAGAGCTCCAGCTCTGCAGAAAACCAGCAAGTGATATACAGAGCAGTGAGTGTGTGCTGTGTGCGGGTGTGTGTGCTGTTGTGTGCGCGGCGTGTGTGTGTCTTCTCTCTGGAGGACAGAGCAGGTGAGTGAGAACAGCAGGAGGAGCGCTCTGAGCAGCGGTCAGGTGGTACAGCCTATTATCACAGAACTACACTGAACTACGTGAGTAGAAAGTCCAGTGGTGTAGTCTATGATAAGCCGTGTACCCAGTTGGAGAGTTGCAAGCACTGTTAACACTTATTCCCACCGATACAAATGTGCTTTCTCTCAGTTTGTAGACCTGCCAGAATACAGATGTCCCTCTATACTATAGGAAATTATCAATAAGTGGGAATTCAACTGAATTAAAATTGAATAAATGTCAATGATTGTAAAAGCAAACTGATAAAAAATATGTATTAATATTAATATTTAATACATAAAGTAAGCCCATTGATTTTATTATCTTCAATTAGGTGCCATTCTATTCTTGCATATTGATGTTGCTTATGAGGCTTAGAATTGTACATTAGGCTATACTTTAAGTATTTATTAACCTCACATTGACTCTCAAGCTATTACTACAGCACCAGTAGCACTCGGACAATACCAATTTTAGACCTCAGTTATTAGTTAAAATATAGTAAAAATTATGGCCTTTAATGTCCACATTTGTTTCTAAAAAAATACTCACACACTTGAGATGCCCAAAAGCTCTTAGAATCACCATGAAAGTTCAGAAATTGTGTCTGCTCCTTTCAAATGTTCCTAGAGGAGACCCCCAAAACCTCTCTTTATGCTGTTTAAAAATTTTGGCAATGCCAAAAGCATATATTCCTTGTGACTGATATATCATCTCTTTCGCCCCTTCCCCGGGCTGAGCCCCGCCGACATACTTCCCCCCCATGGGATTACTATAGTACGCTCTAACAGCAACGCGTTAGAGTTATGAAAGCAAATAGAGCTTTTGCAAGATGAACTCATATATCACGTAACCATATGAGCGAGTGAGATAGAGGCAGTCTGCTATATTTATAGCGGGGAAGAAATCTTGTTATTGCTATCTCTTTTACATATATTATAAACAGTAATAAGATCAAATCCGGACCTTTTCTTGATATATATCCCGCTTTTGAAGTTCTGCTCTAGCATTTATGCTATCGAAGCTGAGCACGTATTATGAGACATACTGTTGTGTCTAAGTCTCAGAAAAAGCATCTCAATTGGTAGAAGAATTTCGAATGCACTTGATGTGTCACACCAATACGAACAGAATGTAAACAGTCGCTGACAGTGCTAGACATGGTATGTAGTTAGTTCTCACGACTATCTAATGCACAGCCTCGATAAAAAAGCCCAAAATGCTCCCACTCTCGTGTTTCCACCTTTTGAGCATATTGCGACTGAGCCTGCTTTAACGAGTCACCAACCATTGTCTGCCTCTCGAAGCAACGTCTCATCACCCAACTTGCGCACTTCACATGGTAGCGTATTTTCAGCTTTGTGTGTTTCTGGTTTTGACATATATATATATCACTCAATTTAAATAGCACTTGTTAAACAAGATTAGCTTAGAAATTTGTAAGTGGTTTTGCCGCTCATTGTATCTCCAATGTAATTGCAATGCTAGTCTTGAAATTGCAGGAATACCCCAATAAAATCATATTCGGGTGGCAAGATTATAAGATAAAGAGACAACATTATAAATGTCTAAACTTTTACAACAGCATACAAAAGAGCTAAATAAGTTGGGTGACATTTGCCGCTAAAAGGCCATCCCCGCCCCATCGAGTGGCTTCAGAGGAAATCAGTGATGAACATCAGTTCAAAAGTGTCTTCTCGTGTCCTTGCGTTTGTCGGCAAAAAACTTTGCTCTGCAGACAACTTATCGAATCGAGCGAAGCAAAAGAAAGCAGCAGAATCTGCCATTTAAGTACAAAGTAAGAAAGGAAGTAAGACATCAACTTAAATATGACATAATATCAAAATAGCTACAGTATGACAAAATCATAACAAAGTGCTTACAACTAATAGATGACATTAATATATTGGCTACAGCAGCTATTATGAATGATGAATCACACATTTCCGAGTCATTAAATAAAAAAGATGTTCTCCAATTATGTTTATTTTTCCCCTTAAAGGCATGAACTGTAAAGCTGCCCAGTAAGTGCCCTTCCTTTTTTTCTTTTACTCTGTCAAAACAAAGAAAACCAGGAGTGAAAAATAAACACACTATTTATATATTTATGAACACAATACTTTTATGAAATCACGTGTTACTGTATATTGATCTAATTTGACAAAAGATGTACTTTATAAATGTTGTGTATGACATTCATGAGTAATAGTGTGGTGGTATCTAAATAAAGTTTTCTAAAGTCAGAATACTTAACACAAATTTTTGAGTTAAAGCACTGTTATTCTGTCTTTTTTCAGTCAGGTACTTACTTTCCAAATTAGTCGGAAGTCCTGTGTGTGGACTTGGTTTGGTCCAGTTTCTAGCCCTTGTTTTCGTCCTGATCTAGTCCAAGTTTTAGCTTTGAGTTTCGCAGTCCTTGTTTAGTCAAAATATTTTGATGTGGTGAATGTTTAAATGTTATGAAAGCAAAGCAAAAGTCTCAAGTACGTCTGGATAATCTGTGGTAGTTGTCCAAACTTAGTAAAACGATGCACTAATTACGCTACATCTTGGTAGACCAAGTGGACCCGCTGACCCGCTCCGCTCTACTTCACTGTTTAATCAAATCTACCCTCTCATCACACAAAGGATTATCTCAGCTTGGGGCACTCCAGACCTACTCTGTCTGTCCACCACTGCAGACAGCTGTCCCAACAAGGCCACCGTAGTCCCCCAGCCCACCCGCCCCCCTGTCACACATCACCCCACACTGACACACACAGAGAGAGAGAGGGGACGTGCCGTGTGATCGTTCAAGCGTCCTAGTGCGAGGCGAGGCCGTCAAAGCCCCAGGGAGAGGATGGGTGGTGAGTGGGACACTCGGATGTTATCTCAGCTCCCTTTGGGCTGGATCCAGGATTTTGCAGGGCCTGAAGAGGACGGGACGGAGGAAATTAAACTGCTCGCTGCTTTGTTGTGGCTCCAAAAAGGGTAATGGGGAGACTAGTCGAGGAGTACTGTATTGTAAACAGGCCTCCCTCTCAGACTAGTAGCCTTAGAGGGTCAAAATACCTCAAACTCAAAAGCATTGTGTGCCAGTGTTTTATCTTTAGTTTCAAACTAAATGTGTGCAGCACTCTTTACAGTAACAAACTTAAAGATGAGATGGATAAAAAAGAAGATTGGTTTTGAAAGTAGATGTGGATATTTCCCTAAATGAAAAAAATAAAATTCACATGAGATGAATTAAATCATAGTAGTACCATAAACCACGACATAGGGATTAATTTTTTTAATCAAACAATTCCAAGTTCCTTCAGTGAGCTCACTTTATATAGTTTCAAAAAACGTGTAAAGTAAATTGTGTTACAGGAAACATATAGACAGAACATTAGCCTTATTAAGAAGCTGCTTTACAATTCTAGGTTAACCACAGAATTAACCACAGAACTAACTTCTAACATCTTATGTACATATTTTCTACAACATTTACTCCTTTATAACTTTACAATTCTACTTTAGGCCTACCCTACGGTCACCCTTGAAAAAGAGCTCTCGATCTCAATGGGTTCTTGCCAGGTTAAATAAAGGTAAATAAAAAACAATTCTATTTCTATCTGTCATGCACCTTAGCTCTGTCATGCTGGGTGGAGCAGGTCATCCACTTCACCAAAGTGGGATCATCTTCACAACCTCCGCCTGACCTTGATAAATCTCCTCTTTGTAACCCAAACCTCTGGGGACATTTTCTTCTCACCTCTGTTCATGCTCTGTTAGTGCTCATGTTGCCTTTCCAGTACACCACACACGCTTTTTCTGTTCTGTATACTTTCTCTCCCACCAATCTCAAAGCTACATTAAAGCGAGCAATAGTGAGCTGCTCCCCTTGCTGTTTCTCTCCCAGGCAGAATAATTACACCTCTATGGCAGACTGGATGAGAAACGCTTTTTGTTGCTGCTGAACTGCAAATATCAAAAATGACTGATTTCATTTTTCTTGACATTCTAGTGCAAATTTAGCCTGCAGTCAAGAACCAAACATAATCAGTGCCACAAATGATTGCTCAGAATGTGCCACAACTTCATATAGGCAAACTCTATGAATAGAAGCTACAAGAAAACACACAATAATAGTAAAAGTGTCACACCAAACATGTTGACAACAATTAGAGAGGAAATAGTGTTGGTTTTCCGTTCAAATGAAAATGTATGAACATTGTGCAAGTGCAATTATCTTTATGATAGCAAAATAACTATGCATTGGCCAGAGTCTACACGATAAAAAAAAGTATATCTTATGGTTTGTTTTACGTGATTAACGCCTCATTAACCAAGGAAACCCGCAGCAGATAGAGGTAGTACCTGTAGAATGATTTACGTGACACCACATTTTACGGGCGCCGTCCTGCGTAAACAACAAAAGCGCAATAAGATCGTATCGACAATTTCTTTAACAATGCGCCCGGATGCCACGTTTTGCATTTCAGCCCTGGAAAGTTAAAGGCACGGCACCTGACATCGCGACAAGTGTAGCGTAGCCTCCTGCAGCGGTAACGAAACTCCGTGTGGAACTTTATAGTCGTGCGTAAAAGTGGCACAAGCGCCAAATAATCCGGCGTTCTTGGCAAATAACGAGCGTGTAAGAAGAAGTGCGCTTACCTCTTTGGACTGCAAAAGCGCTGCGCACGGGTAAGAAGTTATTCCTGTTTGCTTGGAAAAGTTTATTCGCGTTCCCGTGCAGGTTTTACGCACGGCGCCTCATGGTTCCAGACGAGGTTTTTTTCTGATCCATCGCTTGACTTCCAGAGCAGCTGCACTCCCCGTCCCTCTGTGCCTCTCCTCCTTCCCTCTCTCACGCACACACACGCACGACTCTCTCCCACAGTCTGCAGGCACCTACACGTTACCTCCCCCCCCCCCCCCCCCCCCTCCTCCTCCTCCTCCTCCTCCTCCTCCTCCTCCTTCTCCCTCCACCCCTTTCCCTCCGGCGCTGACATCACGAGTCACTATGGAAACACTGGCCCCACCCCCTTCTCTCTCCGAGGCCCAACTTACCTGTCTGACAACCTCGATTTCAAAACCAGTTTTTGCTTATTTTTTTATAACTGTATAGATTAACAAATCAGGCACACTGACCTGACTTGGCAGAATTTCATTTAATGAAGAGAAAATAAATGAATCTAAAACCGATAACTGATTGAACATTATACATTCTGACTATAAGGATGCCAAGATAATTTGGTTAATTGATAGTCGTGATTATTCAGGTCACATGTATAGATGTAATGGTATCACATTTTTGTGTCATGATTATTGTGAGAAGCAACATCATGATTTAATGATTATTCACAATTATTGACACCAAAACCAAATCACAGTAAAATACTGCATTTTCTCTCATTCAAATTGTTTAATTCCTCTCGTCTGAGTCAGCTTTATAAACTCAAACTTTCTGAATGATCAAGTAAACAGCCAGATAGAAAGGTTTCAAGGTTACTTTTTAAAGTCTAGATTAAACTGAAATAACTTATTTTTGCTTCTAAAAAAAAGTTGTTGGGTTGTTGATTATAATGTGACCTGAATAATCACGATTATCGATGAACCGAATAATCTTCATAGTCCTAGTGTAATTGTAAGAACTTGTA
>BJKM01000044.1:0-140000 GCA_015082035.1 Chaenogobius annularis
GCTCGAGCTCTCGCACTGACCCTCGCTGTGCTCCTCCTTCTAAATAGCAAAACTAGCTCTGCTAATGTCTCTGCTTTGACGATTTGCGTATCTGAAATGGATGTTGCATGTGCATTTATATTGCTTTTGCCCCTTATTCCGAGCGTATGACCCCCTGCGTTCTTTCGCTGCCTCCTTTTCTGTTCACGATTAATTAGTTAAACTTAAGCCGCAAACTGTCCCTTCTTCGGCGATATAGGCCTATAAAGTGCATTTCTGTCACTCCACATTTAAACTGGAGCGGTGGTGATCCACAATGACACGTGGCCAGATGAATAGCTCTACGATTGCCACTGCAGCCCGGTGACAGCGCACTGAGACAGGACAGGCTCTCATGTGCAAAGCAGATGCTGAAAAGCAGTTTGTGTCATTATCACTGTTAATATGGTTAACTTGGGCTTTGGTGAAAAAAACAGATTCCAATAGCAAACAGATAAAACAAATGTTTGCTTAATTTGAATGCCGTAAAATAAAGGGCTTATATAAAAAATATTGCTTATGATTTTTGGCCAAATTGTTGTGAGCAGGTGTCATCTTTCTATAGTTCTTACCTGTAACTTGTCACCTGCTTGTGTTCACGGATAATAATAGTGTTATGTTAATTTTATGTCATACTGTGGAACAATAAAGGCAATGCACTAACATCTCCAGGGAGACAAGCAGGTGGCAGGCCCTCCTCCAGAAGTTACACAGTGCACATTTAATGTGGCGCTGATCAATAATGTGTATACAACTCTGTCCCCTTGCATTAACCCTTTTATCTATTGCCAATCAGCGTTTTCAAATATAGGAGGCAAAGCTCTTATTCAATTGTGCTCATCTTTGAGTTCTTTGTATGGACACAAATTCACAAACTCACATTCTCGTGTTGCTGGTCTTGTTGATGATGACCGCTTTTCCCGTTTGATCCACATTATGGTCCATACCAAAGTAAGCAGCCACGCGGTGCAGCAACATGCGGTGATATGAAGTCATCTGAGGGAACTTCTTATACTGGTTACTGTAAAAGTATTAGCAGTAGTAAAAATGGCCGAATACAATAGTTTAATTACCGTATTTTGCGGATATTAGCCGCTACTTTTGTCAGATGTTTTGAGCCATGCGGCTTATTTAGAGGCTGCAGCTTTTCTGTGGTTTTTTTCTTTCACCGCTAGGGGCGAACTAACCGGAATAGAATCAAAACTACAGAAAGTTAAGCAAAGAAGCAGATGTTGCTTTTTTATTCAGCTAGCAAATAGAACACGGACGACAAATTAACAACTATAAATTATTTTCAAATTCTTCCCCCATATTATGGACCCAAACGAAGAAGTTCGTATGAAGCAAGTTTTAAGCTGAAGGGCCATCGATCTTGCTAGGAACCGACGCAAGCTTAACATCAATGAATGTACGGTGAGACGCTGAAGGGACAGCGGGACGAGCTCATGCGATGCAAGTCAAGAAAGAGTTCTGCGGCCCTATACAAAGGTGCGGCCTAATTGTTTTATTATCGTTTTTTTAAAAAATAGAGCAAATGCGGCTATATAGGGGCGGCTAAAAGTCCGGAAAATACGGTATTTCAATTCTTAAATAGAATAAGTGATAATTGTATTTAGTTTTTATTTATAACACAGATTATTATTATTCGATCTTCTGTACTTTGTTGTCCAACACTACAAGAGATGTGCTGCAAAGCTGAATGTAGTGTAACCATAACATTACAAACTAATAGTGAGCATATCTAGAGCCTAATACTACCATGAACTAAAAATATGAAGCTAGGAATGTGGTTGTCCCAAATTTAAATACAAGGATTGGCTTTGAAGAATGGTCTTACTTGTCGTCATTAATAAACTCCAGGATATCTTGTTCTAGTTTGAGCAGCATCATTCTATCCCTGTGGAGGTCAAAGGAGGGCAGAGAGAGGAAAAAGGCGGGTCACTCACTGAGCAAATGGATTAACTTAAAATAGTGTAGCTCAACCAAGTAGTAAAGGTTTTCTAGCAGTTACCTTCACGTTTAAAAAGACAATTAATGGAAAAAACATACCTGGGATTGTTTTTCAGTGTGTTGACCAAAAACTCATGAACATCGATGCCTGTAGAGTCTGTGTATTCCTGACTGGAATCTGAATCAACAAGAGACACAGTTTTGTATCAGAAAGGAGTGTGTGTGTGTGTGTGTGTGTGTGTGTGTGTGTGTGTGTGTGTGTGTGTGTGTGTGTCATTTTGTCAAATTGAAGAAACATATTGCCACCAAAGCTCACAAAATGGCACCTATCACAGAAGCGCGCCTGGTTGTTCATGGAGGATCAACATAACGGAGCTGATTACAGAGAGGTCCATCACTCTGCGTCTCCCACACACTCTTCAGGGATCACTTTACACCATTTTCCACAACACTGGACAGTCAGGCAAGCCATTTCATTTATGCTGCTCTGGGTCTAATGATGCTTTGGGGCCTTGGCAGTGAAGGAGCATGGGTAATTTAAGAAGGCATGGAATCCCCATTTCCTTTATTAGAAATATTCTTGACACCAACCCCTTGACGCAAGCTCCAGTCATGATCCTGACATATTATACTGCAGTTACATTATGCCTCCAACTCCAATTGAATGTATGTGTTCAAAGTATTAAGTTCAGACATACCACGTGATAACATCTTCCGAGGAGCTTTATCCTTCTTCTCCTTTTCTTCATTTTCATATTCATCCTTTGATGACTTCTCTTCCTCCTTATCTGAAGGACAGCTGATGTGCAACTGGATGATGTCCTAAAATATCACAGCAGTGCATTGATTTAAAGATGAAAAACGTATTTAAAAAGCAAATCAAAAAAATAATCAAAATATAACCAAATTACCGATTCTGGAGGTCCATCAGAGAAAGGACCAGAGGATTCCTCACAGACCGCAAGGCTTCGTACCAGTTTTACTTTGGCATTAGACTGAAAAAAAGATTATAAACATTTAACTTTGGTGTGTTTAAATGGGCTTATCATTGTCTTTGATAAAAGACCTGAAGACAGGAAGCACACCACAATAAACCTTGGCTTGAAAATACATACAATTATTATGTACTTTCAGGAAAATAGAGGAACATTTCTGCGATGGTATTTTGGGAGAGGGGATTCTACATCTCTTGCCAGGCCAAGCCTTTCCTATACTATACAGAGACATGTAGTCTGGGTCCCAGTCTCATCTGCTGGCTATGATTGACAAACGGATGATTACTTTATGGATAGCAAAATAAAGGAAAAAATAAGTTTGTTTTTGTTAAATATGTGATGGATCACCAATTAACTTACCGTATTTTGCGGGCTATAAGCGCTACTTTTTGTCAGATGTTTTGAGCCATGCGGGCTTATTTAGAGGCTGCGGCTTTTCTGTGTTTTTTTTCTTTCACCGCTTAGGGCGAACTAACCGGAATTAGAATCAAAAAAAACTACAGAAAAGTTAAGCAAAGAAAGCAGATGTTGCTTTTTTATTCAGCTAGAAATTAGAACACGGGACGACAAATTACCAACCTATAAATTATTTTCAAATTTCGTTGCCGATCATTTTATGGAACCCAAACGAAGAAGTTCGTTACCGAAGCAAGTTTTAAGCCGTTGCAAGGCCATCGATCTTGCTAGGAAGCCGCGCCAGGCACTGCACGCAAGCTTAACATATATGAATGTACGGCTGAGACGCTGGAGGGGACAGCGGGAAGAGCTCATGCATGCCAAAAAGTCAAGGAAAAGTTCTGCGGCCTATACCAAAAGGTGGCGGCCTATGTATTGTTTTATTATCGTTTTTTAAAAAATAGAGCAAATGCGGCTTATATAGGGGAGCGGCTAAAAGTCCGGAAAATACGGTACTTGTTTCTCATGCATCACTGAAAATAAAGTGAATGTGATTGCACAGCTCAGTGCTGTCCTGAGAGGACACATCAGAAAAAGCATTTCAAAAACACTTACTTGGCCCTTTTCCTTTTCCATGGCTGTGGTTAATGAAGCCGTTTCGAAAGGCAATAGATATTAACCATAATATCTAACATGTATAAAGTATGCCACTGTTTTGTTAACGTGCTGTTTGTTATGTATGTTTGATGCAAAAATTACATATTTAAGCTTTCCATTATATTTTTGGAGGAGGATTTATTATTATTATTATTAGTCTCAAAGTAAAAACCCTAAACTAAGATTGTAACAACCGTACAATGTTGTCCGTCAGCAATAGATAGAGGATTTAATTGTGGTCAAGAATGCTGTTATGTAGAGCTCGAAGTTGTGATCATCTATCCATACAATAATCATAAAAAAGTGATGAGTCACCTATTTGCCCGAAGACTTACCCTGCAGTTTATATAGGCATTCCGGTGTAGAACAAAATGTGCCTAGCCGCACCTATGCAATCCATAATACTTACGTTTTGTAATGACAACACGACAAAATCTCGCAACAAATAATGATATAAATAAACAACATAGTGTGCTACCATTGAATATTCCACATTTGGCAATATTCTTTATATAAAGTGAAATCAAACCTTATGGATATGAATCAAGCCTACTGAATATGGAATAAGAACAACATATGATGGAATTTCAACCGATTACACTATTAAACCGGGGTCCAGGAGCCACACACGTCTTTATTGTTAAGCCTAATAATATTTATCTGTCCTACCTTATGTGAAATTATAATAGTTAATATTCTAATGTAGATATTTAGTAGAAGTGGAAACCAAATTCAGGATTCACCAGTAAAGTCTTAAATGAGCCCAGATATGCATTCTTTATACTTATTAAGATGTCAGCCAGATATGCCAATATAAAGCCTAATAACGACTTTATAGTTGCATATCTGGCATGACACCTCATACAGGCATAACGTATACATTCAATTTCTCATCCTGCTTTTTAAATTTCAAATTACCAACCCTAAAATAAATAATTCTATCATATTGATTATATAATCCCACTCGTCAGACCACGCACTGTTAATTGGGTGAGATATTCAAAATGTGAAATTTCTAGATAAAAAAGCACGCCACTGATAAGTTCAATCAATTCAAAGATATCATTCTTGCACGCGATTTCGTGCTGATTCGCTCAAATAATTAAGATGGTATATTCTCTGATATAATCTCACCTATTAATTAAGACATTCGATCAAAAGTAACCTACACACGTATTAAAACTCCACAAAATCTGGAAAACTAACGCATCATTGTACTAAACCAAACAATGATCATGATTGCCTTGTTATCATTACACATTTTATCTAGCCCCAAAAAACGTAAGTATATATCCCTAGGTTAGACCCATGGACTCCTACCGCATGTGTTTGCTTAATATATATGCATACAAAACGCGCCTGAATTGCATAACTGGCAAACCGTGCTTGTTTGACCACACATTGACCGACCCGAGAGCCAGCCGAAGCCTGTGAAAACAGATTTGTGTGTCCTCTCTGTCTAAGCAGTGCCAATTCCTTTGTCTTACGACCTGTGAGACATGCACACACCAATGAGTACCTCCACACAGTTGATGCAACGTACCATACAAGTCACTAGTACTAATAAGTGCAATTATAGTAAGCGGGCCACCTCACAGACAGTCGTGCATTCTCAGCCATTCGTGCTGCGTGGGATGAGAAATAGCACTGACGCCCATATGACCAGCTACCACTCGCATAGCCGCCCGCTCCTTCTCTGGTTCTGAATGCTAATCTTTGTGAGTTCGTCTAGTTGTACATTACGAAAATCGAACACATATAGCCCGCTGCACCTGCTATGGCATACAAATATATTCAATACTAACACTTCTAGCGTTAGCTCAGCACGGGGCCTTTTACAGCAACTATTTGAGCTTTCCAGGTCCGCACGTATTAAGACCTTCTGTACCTCCAACGCAAATCAGACACTGGCCTCAAGCATGTAACTTTTTCCTAGGAGTTCATTTCTTGCTCTCTGTTTTTGATTAGCACGATATCTCAAACTGTCTATACACTCCAGTTAACCGGATTTCCTTTCATATTATTGTCTTATTCTTTTTTTTTTTTTTTTTGAAAAGCCTAAATGGATTCAATGGAGCGTGATGTCGGAGGGAAGCGAAAAGAAGAAGAACGAGAAATATTACAATTATTACTATTGCATTTTCAAAAACGTGATGTTTTGTTGAAATGTAGGGTTGCCAGTCAAACCGGGGTTGTAAATCATGTGCTGTACGTCAGTAAAACTACTAAACCAGACTGTAAACCGCACTAAACCGGGACTGAACTCACTTTGTGTCGCTTGGTGCACGTCCATGAGTTTGAAAGTGATGAGAAATTAAGACTGTCGACGTTTCAAAACTGAATATTATATCTTTTGAATGGGGAAAAACTGGCGAATATAAACTTCGACGAAATAAACAACACTCAAAAACTAAATCTGACCAAATATGAAGGCAAAAGGCAACTATTGCAGATGCACTTGGTTTAATTCCGACAAACAACAAAAAAGCGACAGTGGCGAACGTGACAAATTCATGGTCTTTTCTCTGTTGTTCTATTTAGGAAAAGAGGAACAGAAACTAGACAGTATGAACACTTGGATGATTTTGAGACGCTGCCCTTCTGAAATAATCTTAATTATTAGTCGGATTTGACCATAAATGCAAGAATTACAGGCAAGCGGCAGACACTAAAAACTAAATATATAAAAAAATCGTCATGTATTTAGACTCGGAACTGGGAAAAGAACGACATTTGAGGTTTGAAAGTCTCTCTCCACATTTCACGCTACAACTGTCATGTCAGATAAAGCCTTTGTGCCAGAAAATCTAAAAATAAATCAATAAAAGATCAACTGGGAACTGTCAAATTCACAATACACATTAACCGCACACATATACTGGCTTTTTTGTGTGTCATCAATGCAATACAAACTAGTATTGAACACATTTCTATTCCATTGTCGCAACTTCTTTACGGGCTTATTTTTTTGTGCTGATTCTCGATGTAAAAATTTGAGAACTGCTGGTGAAGACCGTTGGGCAACATCTCGATTCAGCGTTTTGTTTAAGTGCTTATTCCAGCGGCGCGTAAAGCGTGTCTCATACTTGTCTGGCTCCTGACACCAGCACTGGAAACGTGTCCCATTTGCAATTTATTCAAGTCAAAACTTCTCTCAAACTCCTCTATATCTTTCATGGGTGCGCGGACACAGCGAGACGGCGAGTAAAAAAAGGAGCGCGTTAACAGTGCAGCTTGGGAAATTAGCATTCCCCGATCTGTGCATGTGAGAGAAGTGCAGACTGACAGATAGAAGAGAGAGCGCTGGTGGGGTTGGCGTACCTTTGGGGCCCGGGCAGCGTAGAGGAGGAGTTGTCCATTCAGAGGCAGCCGTGGGGGCTTCAAACAAGCTCCTGCATGTAATATGGATGAACCAGAGCTCCAGAACAAACCAGAGACCTCCGCAATTTGACTTTCTGGCTTTGACATGTGTCTGGGGCCATGTAAAATGTATACTTATGAAACTATCACGAACACCACTTTTAAACTAAAGAAAACTCGTCATGTATCATGCTAAACAAACGACCAGTGAGAACTTTAGGGGTAGTAGCTCCAGCGGGAGGAGGAGTTGGATGCGAAGGAAGAAAAGTTGTAGTAGTAGTAGCTGTAGCAGTAGCAGATGTAGTAGTAGTAGTAGTACCAGTAACATTTTTGCTTTATCAGAATTAATATCATGTTTTGTGTCCAAATTGTCAGTCAGTAGTCTAAAACAGTGACCTAAAAAAAGAGCAGTTTTATTGTCATTGTTGGCATGGAAAACCAGTGTGATTGTTCTAGTATAGTGACTGGGCGTGTGAATGGGTGAGTGGTCCTTTGATGTAAAGCCCTTTGAGTGCCTTGAAGGTAGAAAAATATATATTTGACCATTTTACCATTTAATTGCAGCTTATTTAGACAGAATGCCAAACAAATGAGAAATAAGATGGTCGCGGTCGTAGATATTGGCCCTCCGTCTCCTCCCATCTCCTCCGGCGTTCCTACATCTCCTCCGTCCTCCCCTCCCATGCTCCTCCGTCTCCTCCATCTCCTCCGTATATCTCTCCTCCGTCTCTCCCATTCCTTCCGTCTCTTCCTCTCTCGTCCGTTCTCCTCTTCGCTCTCCATCTCCTCATAAGGCTCATTGCCTCCGTCTGCTCCGTCTCCTCTTCCCGTCTCTCTCCGTCTCCTCCTCGTTCTCTCCCTTCGTTCTCCTCTCCTATCTCCTCCTCTCCTCCTCTCCTCCTATCTCTCTCCGCTCTCTCAGTCTCTCCCTTATCTCCTCCGTCTCCCTCCCGTTCTCCTCTCTCATTCCTTCCTCCCGTCTCCTCCCGTTCTCCCGTCTCTCCGTCCTCACTCATCTCCTCCGTTCCTCACGTCTACTCCGTCTACTCTCCCAGTCTTCTCCGTCTCCTCCGTCTCCTCGTCCCTCTTGTCTCCCTCCCTCTCTCCATCCCGTCTCCCCTTCCGCCCTCTTCTCGCCTCTGGCCCTGCAAGCACCCAGGGCCTATTAGAAGGCATTTGACAGATTTACTAGACTGCAATTAGCTGTGGGCGAACAGTCCGCCCCCCCCCCCCCCCCAGCATCCATCCATGTGCAAGAAGTAAACAATCGTCTGATCGATATGTGGCCACCTACTGAGCTGTGAGGGAAGGAAAAAGCTTTCAGACCCCTCTTAACGCGCGCCTTTCACACCGGCGCTCATTCACACTGTCTGCTGGAGATAAGGCACGTTAAAGGGTTTGGCCTCGTTATGATGCGAGGGGCTGCAGTGGGTTTGTAGATGGAGGAAAACGGCCAACATGCAATAATCTACTCACGCTTTCTTACTGCATTATAACTGGAATTTTCTCTTGTCTATTTGCTTTACCCTGATTATTGCTTTTGGTGTGGACTTTGACGGACAAATTGCGGCGCAGGTTAAACTTTGCGACGTCATAATCGAGCTAAAAACGTACAAATTAGCGGTAACACTTTCAGTAGCCTTAATAACGATTAACGATTATGAACATTTTGTTTATGTAAGAAATCATTTAATCAAAGGTTTTGGGTTAGGAGTTAGGAGTAAGTAAATCATTCTCAATAAACTATTTGTTAATTATTAAGTCTTTATTTTGTGCTTTATTAAGGAGTGTTTATTAACCTAAAATTTGAGCGAAACAAAAAGACAAACCAGAACAAAAACGGGACTAAATGAGAACTGAATCCAGACTAGACCAGAACTATGTAAAAAATACGCCTTTTTACATTTCATTCAAGAGATAATCATTTGGGATCCATCGAGTTGTCTGTGACCAACTGACCTAGAAAGCCTGTCATATATTGCTTGCAACAAAACGACTTTAGACATTGCAGTTGTGAGTGTAGTACTGTGTAACGTGCAGTAGCAGTAGTTGCAGTAAGTCCTCCTGTAGTCGAGGGTCAGGCCGTGTCTCCATTTTGTGTGTTTTCTCAGTAGTGATGGTGGAGTCGCAGTCTGCTTAGCAACGCTCATCCTCCGCAGCTCTCCTCCCTCGCCCTGTCTCCACGCACGAGTCTGGAGGCTGAAAAATACATCACTGCTGCTGGTTTGCATGGCTGCTTGAGAGGACGCCTGCTTTAGTCCTGGTTTAGGTCATGTGAAGTCTTAGTTTAGTCCTGGTTTAGGTCATGTGAAGTCTTAGTTTAGTCCTGGTTTAGGTCATGTGAAGTCTTAGTTTAGTCCTGGTTTAGGTCATGTGAAGTCTTAGTTTAGTCCTAGTTTAGGTCATGTGAAGTCTTAGTTTAGTAGTCCTGGTTCGGGTCATGTTTAGCCTTGGTTTAGTTCTGATTTAGGTCATGTTTAGTCTTGGTTTAGTCCTGGTTTAGCTCATATTAAATCTTGGTTTAATAGTCCTGGTTCGGGTCATGTTTAGTCTTGGTTTAGTTCTGATTTAGGTCATGTTTTGTCTTGGTTTAGTCCTGGTTTAGCTCATATTAAATCTTGGTTTAATAGTCCTGGTTCGGGTCATGTTTAGTCTTGGTTTAGTTCTGATTTAGGTCATGTTTAGTCTTGGTTTAGTCCTGGTTTAGCTCATATTAAATCTTGGTTTAATAGTCCTGGTTCGGGTCATGTTTAGTCTTGGTTTAGTCCTGGTTTAGCTCATGTTAAGTCTTGGTTTAGTCCTGGTTTAGCTTATATTAAGTCTTGGTTTAATAGTCCTGGTTCGGGTCATGTTTAGTCTTGGTTTAGTCCTGGTTTAGGTCATGTTAAGTCTTGGTTTAATCTTGGTTTAGATCTTGGTTTCGCCCTACTTTAGGTCATGTTAAGTCATAGTTTAAGTTATGTTTAATCTTCTTGGTTTAGTCTTGGTTTAGCTCATGTTAAGTCTTGCTTTAGGCCATGTTTAGTGTTGGTTTGGTATCTTTTTATGACTGGTTTAGTACTGGTTTAGTGCTGGTTAAAGTCAGGTTTAGTCTTGGTTTAGTTTTAATCCTTGTCTTGGTTTCTTCCTTGTTTAAATCATATTCAGCCTTTGTTTGTTCTGGTTTCGGTCACATTTAGTCCTGGTTTAGTCCTTATTTCGTGAAGACTGACCTAGTTTGCTACAATCCCTTTTTAGTCCCGGTTCAGCTCCATTGTATTCTCGATTCCGACTTGGATCATATTTTATCGTGCCCCAGTTTTGACTTGCAAATAGGCGCCTGCGTACAGCTCCGCATCCACTGAACTCACCACGTCACAATAGTCTTTTACAGAGTTTTCCTTCGACCCCGTAAAGCATGTTTTTTTTTTTTTTTCTAAATTGCATACCGGATGATGAGTACATTAATCCTCAGACAAGACAAGAACCCACTGGCCCGGTTCTCACTGCCTGCTCACCCCAGGGACGAGCGGCGTGCGTCTGCAGCCTCTCCGCGCATCTGTGCACCAACAGTCTCATTGCAGCAAATTACGTCACCCGCCGTATAGCGTCTTAAAGAACATTTGATTGAAGAAGTTTATTTGCATGCACAGCGCGGCGCCTGGAGGGTTCTGACTGGCCGAGTTATCGCGGAGAGCACGGAGTTGGCAACGACGCCGGTGATTATCGTACCAGTGATATGACTTTGAGCGATTTGTCATGCCGTATTAAAATATAGATTCGAGTTTTCAAACAGTCACGCATCTTAAGTGATGTTTCTCAACATACAACCTATATGACACGGTTTTATAATACATTTCGTCATCGCGTGCAATTAAAACTGCAAATTTGCTTTACAGTATCACACTTTCGGATCATTTTTAGTGTTAATGTATTTTCCCTGGTTGCCACTATTTTTGGAACAACTTTGAAAATAATTGAAAATGGCACGTTAACAGCATTTACAAAAGATGGCACGCAATCAAGTTTTATTTAGTGTCATCTCACAATCTGAACTCAATTTTGATACTAAAGAAAAGACTTGGTACTTGATATATTTTGACAACAATGATGATTAAAAACAACACTTTTTGGCGTGAAATATACACAAAGTAATGGTTATAGAAATCGTAAGTGTTGAAACCGAAATCGATGCCAAAAATGGTTACCTACGTATATCTAGGTAACAATTTCTGACGACTGTATGTTCCTAAGTAAATAAAATGCTATTGTTTATAGTTGCAAGCATTCATTTGGAGATTCTATATGCGTACGATCCACTTCTTGCCCTAACATCTTCACACTGCATTACCCAGCCCTGTTGCTTTGGTAAGTAGGCTAGACTACAGTGATGATCCCTGGGCTGTTTGGGCTGCACGTGTGGGTACAGTAAAGCAGTGATGCGCATGGATGGCGTTGTCAAACTGCCTTTTCCTTCAGCGTCTGTGGACATGTAAACAGCAGCATGTTTTCCTATAGGCTTCGGCGTCTCTCTTCTGATGTAACGTAACTTCGCTTTGGGGAAAGTGTCGGCTGCATCGCTGTGGCGTGACTCGTCGTGCTGAACTCGGCGTTGCCTGGTTTAAAGGTTTTTTTTGTTCACTTTTACTGCAGACTTTTTGGAATTGTTGTTGTTTTGGTCTTTATACTGTTTACGAGTCCATTTAGTCATAATTGTACCTTCACTTTTGTCAACACAAGGGATCTGTTGTAATGTATAATTCATTCAATACCACTGAAGTAACAGTGATCTGTAGCCCCAATATATAATATATAGTAGTTTTATCATTTCAAAAGTAAGATGCCAATTGATGATTAAAAAACAAACAAACTCCGACTTCATATGGATAAATAGATAGATATAAGTCCAGTTTTTGATTTTTTTTTTAACTATTTAAAAAAACAAGAAGAGGTGTTTGTAAAGTCAAGAAAATAAAATACAATTCTTGCAATATTTATCAGTCAAGAAGTAAATAAGAGGGTGTTTTTGTGTGAATGTATGGATAAATGGATTCGCCAAGCTCATATTTACATTTTGTCAAATGAATGTAAGTATATGACATGCATATGAGAAAAGATTATATTCAAGCCAAAATGCAAATACGAGTTTATATAAGTAAACTTTGTGTGAATGTATGGATGATTGGATTGACCTAAGTCCAGGTTTTGAATACTTTTTAATCATTTAAAAAGCAAACTATCACTTATAGAATGAGTAAAATGACAAAGAAAAAAAAAGAACCTCATATGAATTCAAGCCAAGAAGCAAATGCAAGCTTGTATTATGGTAGTAAACTTTGTGTGAATATATTGGATTGGCTCAGGTCCAGGTGTGAAAAATTAATTCCACCTCTGCTATTTTACACTGCAAATTGCCCCGTGTGTCCTTTGAGCCCCTCTGATCGAGTATTTCCTGCTGTCCACATAACGCCTGCACTTTCCGAGATTAACCTCTCTGTATGGCGCTTTAAATGCGTGTAGTCGTGTGTAATGTGTGACTAGTTGTAGATAGAGTGGGAGAAGCGCGGGCGCTGCTGTGGCGAAGGACCTTGTGCGCTGAATTGATAATGCGTGTTTGCTTTGTGGGGGGTTGTGGCTTTACCTTACACTGTGTGGCCCGACCTGCACACTCCAGTCAGACAATTTGTCCATTCATGAGCTAAAGTTGTTACAGGCAAGGCAGCTCGTATACTGCTGTAGGACAGACCAGCGAGAGAGAGAGCGAGAGAGCGAGGGGAGGAAAAGGGGGGGAGCGTCTGCAGGGATTTGACTGTGAAATGAGAGCAGAGACGAGCGGAGGCTGAAATGAATAGGAATATTGATCATGGCGCGTTTTAAAGAAGCTCCCTTTTATGTCGTGTGTGTGGGGCTGACTCCTAATTGTAGCTGCTGTCTGCACTGTATAAATGACAGACAGAGCATTTCGATTTATAGAGTCTCACTGTTATGATCGATTAAGCCATCTATAGCAGGATTGGTGAGGCTTAAAAGAGTATCCCTGACCAGCCATTTGCAAACATCTCACAACAGATGTAGAAGTTCAATATATATTCATTTTTTTCACGGGGTTAATTTTTATAGATTCCAAATAAATTCCAAGCTGGGTCAGAACTAAGTGAATATAAGGACTAAACCACTATAAAGTTATGTCAAAAGTACATTTATAACATGTCCACACTATAGGCTTTGGGGTAAATATTCTAAAATGTAACCATGATTTTTGATTTTTTATCATAACTTAATTTATAGTGGAAAACAAAACCAATTTGATGAACATTGTCATCATTGTACAAACTGTATTTGAAAACCTACATTCTGATTTAGTGAATTAATAATATACACTTTTAATAGCATCAATAAAACATGAACAAAGAGCTAATTTATAATCATTAAATAGTTAATTGAGAATGATTCAGTAACTACTTAATTTATACTTTAACTCCTTAAACCCTTTTATTAAGTAGTTACTAAGCTTGAATCATGTTTAATAAACTATTTGTTCATTATGAATTAAGTCTTTGTTCATGCTTTATTAGGTTAATTCAGGTGTAGTGTATTAAACTACAATTACTGGTACATGTAGTTTCAAATTCTACTTTTAAGGAGTTTCTACTACACACTACAGATACTACAAATACTTCTTACTACTCCCAGTCTGTGTGGCCCTGCTGTCCCTGCTGTTTCTGGTTATGGTGCGTTTGTTTGTGAGGACTGTAAAATGGCCGCCTGTCTCTCCTGTCGTGGGAGGACCTCGTCGTTTTGGCAGGAAGAGGCCGGAGCGACAGGAGGCGAGCCGCGTGATCCGTGTCTAGACTGAAGGGCCATGTGCCACCGAAGCGTCTCCAGGGTCGACCTAAACCTGATGGATTTGTACTGGAATATGATCAGGGCAATACAGCGGCCCATTACTAACCTATATATAAAAAAAAAAGTCTTGAAAATGCAGGTTATGTCCGCAATAACATGACCTATTTTGTGAGATTATCAATACAAAAATAGCTTCTTTTGGGTTGAACTTTTGAGTATTTCCATCCACTAAAGAAGTAGAAAAAAAACACTACCTTTTTAGTCCGCAAAGTTGTCCCAATTCAAGTAAATGTAGTAGGGTAGTAAAGTAAGTAACGGTAATTATTAACTTTCTAATGGACTAAACAATAACCTCTGTGCAGCATAATGGGAAAAGTCCTTTATCTACACATACCTAAATGCTTGTTAACTTTGAAAAATGACTTTCCAAAAGCTTTAACTTCCTCGCAGCTGACAAAAACATAACCACCTCCCTTAACGGTCGACATGTGATAAAGCGTGTCTAGACCAAATGCCCGCGTGGGACACTTTCCGGGCCTCGAGCCAACGTTTTTTTGTTTTTTTTTTAGGCGGAAGAAGACTGCGGTTGTTATCAGCTTGAATGTGACGGTGGCATGACTGCTTCGCTGATCCTTATCTCGGACTCGTCTGGGCCGTTTTTTGTGTTCGGGAACAGAGAGGAACAGGTGTGTGAGGAAGTCCGAGGGACGGACAGAAACGGTGAGGGAGTGGAGAGGAGGGAGACGGAAAGAGTAGGGAGAGGAGAAAGGCGAGGTTGAGACGCAGGTAGAGGGAGAGAGAGCGAGGGAGGGAGAGGGGAAGTTAGGGGGGAGAAGTAGGGAGAGAAGGGGAGAGAGAGAGGGAAAGCGAAAGAGTGATGAATGGTCTGGAAAGAGAGAGTGAGCGAGACGAAATTACAAGTAATGTTAGTTGTAGGAGTGCGAGAGAAATTGGGAGAAAACGAGACAAAACTGAAAAAAGAGGAGAGAGAGAGAGAGGCAGGGAAAGAGGGGAGAAAAAGAGAGCAGGAAGAGTGAGCGAAAGAGGTGCAGAAAGGAGAAATGGAGAAACGGGAGAAGGGGTAGCGAGATTGAGAGGGGAGAAAAAGGAGAGAGATAGAGAGGGAAGGTAGGTGGAGGTAAAGGAGGGGAGATAGAGGAGAGAGAGGGAGATAAAGAGGAGGTAGAGAAGGAGAGGAGCGAGACCGCGGACAAAAACAGTCACGCTTGTCTGTGTCTGAGGTGTCCTGTGTCACCTGTTCGGCACCTGCCACACTGCTCCCACTTTAGCTCTGTTTTACGCGTTTGTTTATCTTTTTTAAGCTCAAAGATCAGCAGTTACTAGGTCGGGTTGAGATCGTTAAAGGCTAAGAGAAGTTTGTTTATTTCCTACTGGCTGATGGTCCAGGCTAGCTTGCACTAAAAGTGAAATGTCACATTCAATCATTGTAAATACTACTTTTGTTCAAGCCTTTCATGTGGCCTGAATTGTGAATTATTTTAAAATTGTGTTTCTCGTATTGATTTTGACGTTTCCATTCACTGCTAGACTTTTATTTTCAATCATAAATTAATCAGACTTGGTGAAAGCCCAAAATACAGTGTCTTTAAACGCACCATTTGACTCTATCTGTCCCTTGTGTCCTCTTATTGATCGGACTGAAACTGAGCTGCCAGTCCTGGATAAATGGATTATTGGATTAGGACTGTGTGAAGGACCCTGTGTCTGCGTACATTGGACCACCAAGACAGTCGTCATTTGTCACCGTAAAAGTAACATTTTAGGCGATTTATGTTCGCAACCAACAATACAATACATGCCGGAAATGTGTTCAGTTTCATTTTTTAAAATATGTTCCCATGAGTGTTGTTTACAAATGCTGAAATGGAGAGAAAACATAGATTTACAATAGACAAACAACAGTATTCGCATTGATTCTGGGTCAGGAGCTTGCCTAACATGCGCCTGGCTTATCTGTGTCGCAGTGCTTTGATAATTAACTCCAAAGTATTTATAGAATTAGGACTATGGTCACGACAAACAACCATGATGCCGATAACCAAAATGGCATCTACATAATAAAAGTAATATTAAATAAGACATACAGTAAATCCTTTTTTTTTCATGTAGTTTATCTGAACAACATATGTAGACCATTATTTTACATTTTGCTCGTTGTACACGTCAATATTGATCTAAAACGCCTTAAAAATAGATAAAGGTCCATTGACTTCCTGTTCAAAACTGCAGATCTGAGAAGCCCCGCCTCTTCCTAATGAAAGTTTACACTAACAAGCAGTAGATTATTATTTTGCATTGTTGAAAAAAGGCTCATAAAAGTATATTTAACTTAATTTTAAGCAGATACAATTAAGTGGAAAAACCAAAGTACTCAAAACATACCAATAGGTTGCATCATGTTTTGCCTGTATGTACAATGATACAAATCTAAATGGCGTCTGCGTACAATAATATACAAATATTAACAGACCTAATACAAATCCTACTTCATTTTTAGTTACTTTTATAAGATGAGACATTAGACATGAAATAAAGACATGCATATTAGCAAACGGAAACTAGTTGTGTATGCTAGGAGTGGAACCGTAGCTTATCAGATTACCTCGCCTTGACCATGGGGCCTTATTTATACCAGGAGCTTATCTTCTGCTGTAATCTTTGACACAGTTGAGGAGTTGAGCAGAACAGGATGCGGTCCGGGGCAGACAGGGCGTAACTGTGGCTGTATGTCTATGAAGCGTGTAAAACGTGCAGCGTCTGAAAGAATACCAAAATAAAGCCTGTTTTCTTCCCCCGTAGAGAGAACAGGGACGAGGAGGCGTTATTGCAACCTCTGCTGTCCGTAAACCTCCACCATGTAAACATGTTCTATTCAGATCTTGTATGGTTTGCAGCGAGTGTTCCTTTTTTAAATTGGGATGTAAATAAAACCTTAATGGCTAGCTAAATTCAAGGTGTCTCTTCTGTATACGTTTCAAAAAGGGTAGTTCGTTGAAAACACGTTTTATAAATAAATTCTGCGCTAGTTTCTAGTGAATGCTAAAGCTAAGTTAGCATGCACCAGGAACTTGAATTCGAACACTGCGCTAATTTCAAATGAATGCTAAAGCTAAATTAGCATAAACTTGAATTCAGTTTACCCACTTTTTAAGTTGAAGATCTAATGCTAGGACATGATCTTGACTCTTATAAGTATGGGTAAATGCTCTAAAAACATAAACTCTTATATCTAACATTATTTTGTCATTAATTTAATATATTTGTATATTAGAATAAAAAACCTTCTTGCAAACGGACATAGCTTTTTTAGTAACATTCAAATCCCAGTTTCTAGATATTGCCATCAGCTACAGTTTCAGATTTAACACCATCTGATGATCGAGCAGAAGCATGTGTGAACAGAAATGGGCCCAAAAGTCTGGAGCGAAGGCGTTTTAAATCCACACTTGAGTTGAAAGGTCGGCATAGCCTTGTTTTGCACATTTTTATCTTGCCCCAGATAAGACTGGCCATCAGGCGTTTTCTATGAGTGTGCATATGAGCGGTTAAGACTTATGTCAAATGAAAACTACTGCAGGGTTTGGCTGGTTCGAGGGAGTCATATCACACCCAATTGTCAACTTGAATCTAGAAATGACAAATAAGCCGTTACATATTGTAGGCCTACGTTGTTTTGAATGGATACATTTTAAACCCTTTATGACTTGATTTGTTATGTATTCATTTCACTCTATCACATAAACATAATTCATTTTAAGTCCTGGCATCGTTTCCTTTGTGTTTGTTAATGTTGGCATATTGCCATTCCGATTATGTAACAGAAGACAACTAATACAAAAATTCAAATAATATGGAAGTACAGTCCTAATAAGTTACTAAGAATTTGAAATGGCAGATAATTGTAATTTGAATTCATTTGTTTTTTCATTTGCTGAACCTGAAAACTGGTAATCCATGGTTGTCAGTGTGATGATAAATTCTAAATAATGGTCAACTTTTCACCTGTACCAGGAAATGGAAACCTTTTTCACTTAAATATTTAGTTTGGCCACAATTTGAACTTCCTTCTTCTGCCGCGGCACAGAAAACTGTCGCCTGTATGTCTGCTTGAACGCATGCCCTCTGAGTTTCCTCCAAAATGTCTTCCCTTCTTGTCCTACATTTTTCACAACCAGTGCAGAACAGCGCAGTGTTTGGCGTGTCCGCTGGAGCTGGCAGACTCTCCCTGTGTTGTATTATACATGTACGGAGACAGCAGGGATATTTTTAGCCCGCGGTTAGCATGCGTGTTTGTGTTTTCTCTGAGACTGGAGTCATCTGGAGCATCCACGTGACCTGAGCAGGACCAGGGCAGCGCCGGCTTAACCTCTGTGTCACTGGGAGAGGATCTGGCCGTCAGCTGCAATATACACAAGTCACTCTGGTGTTTATCTATCGGGCAGTTCCGGGCAAACAACTCGGACTTGTACAGTGTGTCGCAGCTACAAAGAGACAGATTTGATCATATCTATAAGACTTGAAGCGATGGAACGACAACAAAAATATATAGTTGTAGAGTAAGGCCAGCAATACTTTGCTTTGTTTTGCCATATTTATTTTTGTATTTGAAAGATGCTGTGGATATAGATTTGAATGAACGCAATTGGCAAAACTCAGAGGCTGCAGTATATAAAGCACCATAATTTACTCCACAAATAGCAAAATACCCTGTTTTATTCACCCGGTTGTATAGTGTACGAACATGTTCTGCAATACGTAGTTTGTCATTTCATCTTGTAGTCTTTTGGCTGCATTTAAAAGTGAACTTTGAACTAAATCTGATTATTGAAACACAAACTGCAAATCAAAATACTTGTCAGAAAGATCACAATGACATATTTTTGGCAAATCCAGTTTCCAATAACGTTTCCTTCCCCACAAAGTCATTGTAGTGTTGCTAAAACATACACACTATGTCATTTCATAAAAAGTCTAAATAGACAATGGACCAGTACTTTTTTTTTATCATCACAACATAATCTAAGAAGTAAAAAGATCTGAATGCAATTTCCGCATAAATAACGCGTCCAAACATTGCCTAAGTGCACAGACTGTTTTGTTTATGCCCTCAGACGTCTGTTTTGGAGCGCCACTTATTATTGGTTGATTTAACAGCACTCTGCAGCAGCCTATACTCGCACATAAGGAGAAAAAAAACAACAACACAAAACACGACACACTTTCTGTAATGGCTCAGCTTTGAAAATGTCACGTGCGCTAATGGTCTGGCTACTCCGCGTGAGGCCTCAAAATAGGTCCTTGTAAAAGTTTGTTTCCTTTGGAGTTCGTGCTTTGCAGAAAAAGGACATTAAAAGTACAATCATTGCAAGTAAGTCATAAAAAGGCAGTAGTAGTAGTAGTAGTAGTAGTAGTATAGTAGTAGTGTTTAGCGGTAATGGCTGAAGCAGACTGGTTAGCCGGTTATGATCAGGACTAAAACGGGCCAGAGTTCACCAGAGCAAGTGCAAGGAATGCTAATCCACACGGTAACGCGGCTAGTCCTGGACGTAACAAAAGAGTTGGCAACGCGGGAGGGCACGCTCAGGCTGTTTTGTCGCTGGCACAAAGCGACAGAGACATGAGAAGTGCTTCATTACTGCAGATTAGGCCCAACATAATAGAAATTGTTCTTCTGAAGCTATGCAGAATGGAATATCAAGTATGTTGATTTAGAAAAACTGTCAAAAAGTTGCAGAAAAGAGTTGTTAAAACGGAAAAAGAATGGAAATTTACAGTGTAATGTATAAGGGAATATTTGTGTGTGTAATTTGATTCAATCCCCACTACAAAAATATCATCTAATTATGACATTTATAATTCACTAAAGGAAAGAGGTATTAACAAAGTGCAGTGTTTTAAGTATCGTCTTAAGACCCACTTTTATTTTCTGGCTTTTAATACCGCACGAGTTGTGTGGTCCGCTGTGATTTTATTTATATGTATTTATCTAGCTTATTTTAATGCTGTTTTATGGTTGTACGGTTTTGCTCTGATTTGATTTGGCTCTGGTTTCACTGTTTTGGGACTCGGCGCGATCAAATTGAGCTCGTGTGAAACCTTTTTTTCTTTTCACGTTTTGTGTCAGTGCTGTTTACAAAATGTGCCATATATCTCGAGCGGATTCGGATTCAGAAACAGTTGTGTTGCGCTGTGTACGTCCAGGCGCACACGTTCGTTAGCGCCAAAGCAGAGAGGATAATGAGTTGGAGTGTGGGCGGTGGGAGGTAAGCTTGTCAATTGTCAGGTAAACCGGAATTACACAGAGAGACACGAAGGCTGCTATTACACAGAATGGACCATATGCACGCACACACACAGGGTTAACACACTGTAGCCTTAATGAGCTGTCAGCCGTCTCGTCGGGGGGGGAAAGCATCTGCCACAGTGGCCGGGGTCGAACACATGAAAAGGGGGCAGGTTGACCCGGACTTAATGTCAGTTTGGCCCCTGCTTTTGTCACAGCTCAAATCATAGACTGACAGAGAGCGAGGAGATGTTGGACCTCGGAGCTGTGACGTGTTAATTCTACCTTGCTTCTGTTATAATTAGTTCCGAGTAGTCATGATGGTCTGATGTGATTTGTTTCACCCGTCACCGTCCGGTTTTGTTGATAACCGATATTTGCTTGAATCGAGATCAAGAGGTCAAATAGAACTGCACAATTAATATATAAAAGAACGTCCTGTGCAAATAGCTGAATCTCTTTTTACAGAAACATCCTGTACTCTCGGTTTAGACCGCTGAACATGCAGTATTTCTTGTAACAGTTCATTTTTCAGTCTTCGTTTGCAGTGTGCACAGAATCCTACTTTTTAAACGCATCGCAAATCGTACCGCAGTCCCAATACTTCTAAAATCTAAAATCATGCAGCACTAACATAGACTCGTTGTAAAGTTCACAAATTAACCATTTACTTTTGAAACAGTCTTGGCATTGACCAGTCTGCAGTTCTTACTTGCAAACAAATTACAGGCTAACTGTAGCGTTTGTGCTAGTGCTACTTGGAACTAGCTCATGTTTATATTTATTACCCTTGTGTCATTTGCAGGGTAATAATTGACCATCTCTTGGACCAGTTAATAACCCAACAAAAGAACTGTGACTAACATTTTCTCAGTAGTGTTGATTTTGATTTCCCATCTTCGACAACGTTTCACGCTTCACGCATTTCCTATCGCGTCCTGTGACATCTTAACACAAAGTCGAGTTCCTGCATCCAGCCATCTTTGATCCTACATCCCCTCCATCTCTGCTTTCCAATCAGCCGCATCTCGTCTGTCGCCGATAAGAAACTCTCGGTGGGGGGAACTTGATTTGAACTACCCCTTCAATCTCTGCTCCCATGGCCAGTTTTAAAATTGGCCTAAATCCAGCCGTAGCCTCCAGTCCACTGCAGTGCTTTTATTGTTGTTTCTCTCTTTCACCCCCCCCCCCCCCCCCCTCCCGTCCTGTCGCTCCATGCTGCAGTGCTGCTTTTTAAAGAAGAAAAAAACCTCTTGTAAACTGACAGACTCTGGCACAGACACACCTGGTTAGGCATATGGCTGCAGCCCCTCACATTTGCATGCACAAGCTTGTTCACCCATGGCATTGTAAATAAGGGCCTATATAGCCTATTTACACATCAATGCGCTCCTGTCGGATCAGCAACACTCGCGGCAAAGGGCTTTTCTTGTTTATTTGTTATTGTCGACTTGTATCCGGACTTGAATAGGTGTTACTGCTGGCATCCATACTGCGAGATTATAAGGGGAAGGTATGTGTGGTGTTATGTGGCGATGGAAGACTCCCAACTAACCCTGGGCACGTCAATCAACGTGTAACTTCAAATTATATTCCTGGGAAAATGCCAAAACATGGAAGTCAGCAATAGTAAATAGTTGTTATAATAGTTGTAGCGGCGCATTGGATGGGATTAGTTGCTATTCAAAGACGTGCAAAGGTGAAACGGCGCCTCTCGATTGGTCATAGTGGATTAATTTTAGAGCGAATGGTTGTCAATCAGACGATCGCTATTGTGTATGGAATCTATCTTGCCTCATTCTCAAAGTGGCTTAGAAAAACAACAATGTTTAAAACAATATTCAAAGAAAACCAATTTAACATAAACACAGTTGTAATATCTTAAAGACTAGGCGTCGCCAGGCTCTAAAACGCACACAAAAACTAAGACATTACCAATGATTTTGATGAATTATGTACTTTTTTTTTTTTTTATAACTATTCTCTCTCTAGACGCCTCCTGTCACCATATTTCAACCTTTTTTTGACTGATAATGTATTTCAAAAGTCCCGATGTCCAAAATAATCGTTTACAGTCGACTACTAGGATAATTGTTAGTTCCAGCCCAATGCTATAGCGTAAAAACATCATAAAATGCAATTATAAGAAGATTTAATGACTCAACTAGTGGGAAGTTATTTCTATTTATTCACAAAATTAGCTTTTTCCTACCATTTACAGCTTTATAAATCAAACTGTGCACACATACAAATTATGCAGTACAGCATATCTATTTCCCAGTTAGAAAACACAGCACGCTACCATGTCACACTACATTTTAAATATGTTGTAATCCCTTAATAGAAACATTGGAAAACATGCATAATTCAGGGCAAGCTACAATGCTGAAAGCCGTGTTCTGAACCTCTATTTGACACCATCTATCTCTGTAATTTGGCGCCATTGTTCCCAGCCTTTTAAACACTTGCAGTAATTATCGGTATAGTAGTGATTCGTCTTAGTCCATTTCCCGTGCGTTGAGTCCAGCCCGATGAAGTACTGCCGATTTGTAATCCACTCTGTGCAGCATAAACGTTTATATATGTCTTTTAAAGGGTCTCGCAAGTCAATAATTCATGGTATTAGCGTGCACAATCTTCGCCTTCGAATCCCTAACGCTACATTGGTTTTTTTGACTGCCAAATGCTTGTACGACACATTTCCCGTAGATAAACATCAACATACTCAACGCGTGGCTTCTTGTTTTTAATCCGGGTTTGTTGAAGAAACATGACCGAATTGACTATTGGACCCTTAGCGAACTAATGTGTTGTCAATGCATTGTTGGTGCATATGCTATATGGCGCATTTAACATTGAATCGCTGCGTGGATGAATTTGAAGTCAGTCTATGTAGTAACCATGTTTGCCAATGTGGCCGCCCCACTGTTTTATTCATAGAGCCATTATATCTTATGCAGCGGCCTTATTACACATAACATTGAGTGTCAAGCGATTCATCTCCCGTGAAATCTATCTTTATTACATGTCATTGTGTTGTTTCTCACCACGTTTCATGTCAGTGTTGGTGTGTATGATATTAATTATGGAAACTAGACAAGGCAACATGCTTTCTCTCTGCTTAATCTGGATCTAAATAAATTTTTCCTGTCATGTTTGGCACATTGTTCTCACTCCAAAAGCCGTAATGATAACTAATGCCTGGTTGTGGTTGGGGTTTAAGCAATGTACTGTATATGACAGGTTAGACTGCACATTTCACTACAAAGTATATTTAAGACTCAAAATGTTTCCTATTTTCCCCCTGTTTGACAATTTTGGTGAAGTTTATAATGTTACTTCCTGGTTGGACGTGTGTAGCAGGTAGAGGTAATTACACTGTTACCTAGCGACCACACTGTAAACCAAAATCCAGATAAATTACACAATAAGTTGTGAATTGACAAATAACAGCTTTTGATAACACCTTTATTTTGTTAAATGATTGTTGAAACGGTCAGAAACCCTGTCTTTTACATGGAACGTCGCTTATTGATGACATCACAGAGGGAGTCCATTTTAGGCGCAGCTCTACTTCCTGTAACTTTCCTTTATATTTTTCAAATTTTCTTCACAAACTGCCACTTGACTGATGTAAAACTATGAAAAACATGAGAACAAGTCCTGTGCACCTTTAGTGGAGGTTTTCTGGGTACTTGTGTTGTCATAACAATCATATGTGTACTCATTCTGTTGACATTTAGCCCAATATTTATTAGTATTTCTTGCATAGCATTCAAAATGGATTGGATTATAAATGACTCCATCAAAGACCAATTTCAATCCCATAATGATGATTAAAAACACGAGAATATATGTCATTTTCAACACAAAACAAGTGCCATTTATTACCTGTATTTTATCATGTACTAATATTATCGCACTTATAAAGATCAATACCTTTCTAAGACAATGCAGAAAAGGTCAAATTTTGTCCTTTGTTTATGATTTCACCCCGACCAGTTTCGGAATCGATCTGGGGTATCTTTTTTGTTGTTTTTGTTGTTGGCGACCCTTAAAGGTTGAAGGATTCTGAGGTTAGACGTTAAATGTCTAGAGGAAGACGTAAGAAGAGATTTACGGCAAAGAAGATGCAGGGAATGGGGTCCGACGGAGGCAGATGATTTGTTGCAGCAATCCTAGAAAGCCCAACAGCCAGGAAAATAAGACGATATAACGGGGCAGTTTCATAGACAGAAAATGTGGTGGCATGATAGTGATGCATCGCCCTGTGTTCCAAATCATTACAGTGAATATGATGTACGATACGGCCACAGTCTTTGCTCCAGGTTTAACCATTGTGTCCTCCTTCCATTGTTTGCAGAAGGCGGTGGAGGAGGAGGAGTGCCGCGTTAAGAAGCCCCCGGTGGACATTTGCCCCCCCAGCGCCAAGTTATCCGACAGCGAACACGTGAAGAAGGTGAGAGATGCGTCAAGATGGATGCATTTTATATGTGATTCATTGACTTTCACAGTAGAATAATACAAAGTACATACAGTAAGAATTAGAAGTGGGTAAAATATAGACATTTAGATAGATCAGGACTGTTTGTTTTGAAGATATACTCAATATTAAAATGTTGCATGTCGTTAATATTAATTAAATGCTTCAAAAAGAGCTGATTTAAAAATAAAACAATTTAAAATGTATCTTGTAAACTTTCAAATAAGGGTATAAAGTGATATTTCTGCACTTTTGTGATCAATTTGACAGACATTTCACATTTGTCTGGCAATTAAACCTCAACTAACACCTTTAACGACATGTTTTAACACATTTCTTTTGGTTACTACATTTAGACATTGTTTTTTAAATTAATCGAAAAACAGATGTACAGATGACTACCTTTTGAAACCTTTTCTAACTTGAATCATTTCTGAACAAATGAGAGAGAGAGAAAAATATGTTCAGATGAAAATGTCCTAAAGAGAATCAACAATATTCAACCTGATCCTTTTAGATTTATGTTCACAACTAGATATTGGCAGATTAACAATAGCACATTTACCTTTTCTTATCTTATTTTAGCTACAGAATATTGCAATCTCGTCTGAAACCGTCATTGATTAATATTCAGTCATTTCTAATAGTTAATGATCAACTCAAGTGCTCAATAAAAGTATGCGGTTTGAGTTCATACTAGAGGAAGAAATGGGCCTTTTTTGTTTGTTTGAAATGGCAATGGTTAAATGCCTGTATTATTGAAGTTCAGCTAATTATTTGGGTGTTTTATTAAGACAAAATAAAATTGGATTAAATATAGCGATTGATCAATATAAGGGAACAAAATTGTAAATACTTTTTTGTCATATCCCCCAACGCCAGTTCCTGCCACCACAATAACCCTCATGCAAAATGTATATCAATGCAATAAAACACATTCAACCATTTGCCGTTAAACCCTGGCACGCGGCGTTAGAAAAGGACAAACTACCGAGGGCAGTTTGAGCCGAGCCCTGAATGTAAAATCTGCCGTCCGTTCTTCAGCGACGCTTCGTCCCCTTTGTGTCCTCCCAGTGTCTATAGTTTGTCACCAGCCCAGTCTTTTGACCCCGGGGCGGCACAGGGTCAACACCACCCCCGCCTCGCCCCCCCACGGCCCATTCACAGACGGATCTATTCACAACGACACGCTTCTCCTCTTTCACCTGTCAGGGAGCCGCATCACCACCCCTCACCCGACCATTAGGCGGGACAATGGCACAAAAACAGACAGCATCCTCTCAATGCGAGAACAATAAATGATGCTGTATTGAGTGTCCCGTTTTTACAGCCAAATATTGATTAGAATTTGTACAGTGCAAAAACAAATCAAATAAGAGCATTTCACTCATTGTTGCGACGGATTTAACGTGATTATTCAGACACTGTTTGTGAAGTGGCTTGCACAAAGACACAATGACAGCTTTGTGTAGTGAGGCTTGAACCACCCAGCCTGAGGTTGCAGGCCTTTATCTGTTTAAAGTTGGATACCCAGATACTAATCGACACTAAAACTAGTATCGAGACTAGATTTTCATTTGATACTTTGGCCGGAATCGCCAGAATTCCTCATGATTTGATACGATACACAATTACGTGGCTCACAATGCGACAATATCTCGATTTGTGATGCATGGGTTAATGGATTGCAGTACATCACGGTTTTTTAAGAACCAAATATATTTTAACAACAGTATTTCTTCGTCAGACCACAATCGTTCTATGAAAGATACCCATTTTAATAAACAAAACAAAAAAAGTATTACGTGTCTAAGTCGTTCCCGCTGTCTCGAAGTAAACAACAAAAATTGTAGTGCCGGTGCAGATTAATTTGGTAAAATATTCCCAACAATAGGACAAAGTCGGACCGTTCCTTAAGAGGTGTAGAATAGTCTTATTGGTTTGTATCAGAAATAGTGTAAGAAAACGCGGAACTACTCGAGAAACGATCATTATTCGCGTCGAAATAAACATTCTTTTGCGTTAAAAAGAGCGTTGCTTTAACTTTGCTGCGTCAAAAACAGTGTCAAGTATCAAGTGCGTTCATTTAGTGCTGAAGTCAAGTTTGAAATTCCAGTATTGACGGTCAACACTTCCATCTACAGACTGCTCTCATACCGTTGTTAACCTTCCCTGGCAATTCCATCAAAAGCGCATTCATGGCAGCGCTGTATGACGCAGTCTCACACTTGGACAAATGTCACACAGCCCATCATATCCCTATTACAAACACAATCTTGCTTTAGGTACAGTAAATTACGATTTCACAACAAGTCAAAAATGGCCTCATGCAGAAGCCGTAGCACGCGCTTCATCGTGATTACTTTTGTCCCGGACCCGGTGCTGCGCCGACGCCTGATGGATGATCCCTGTACGCGTGCATATATTATCTTTTATTAGATTACGTGTCGGAGTCGTTCCCGCTGTTCAGCCCTCCGCGCCGGCATGCATTACACCGTCGCCGCCATAATTTATCTATTTAGAAACAAATGTATGCAGCGATCGATGGACGTGAAGGAGAGCTGCCATTTTGAGGCCGCGGGACTCCGGCAGCGATGCGTCGTGGCGCAGAGGAGTTTTAATCTGCGTTTTTTTGTTTTGTTTTGTTTTTTTACAGGGGAAATCGTCTCCTCCTTCGCTGGTGTTTAATCGACTTTTCAACGACATCAAGGAGGAGCCCGGACTCCCAGCCCTCGTCCATCCCAGGTACATCCCAGCACTGATCATTGCTTCACTTCAGGACCACCAGACTTCTCAAGGACATTTTGGTGTAATAATATGAACAAATTGGGCTAAAACATCATTGAAGTTATTAAGATTTCAATCAAGATACATTTATGTCTTTGTTTCTTTTCTTTTTTTTGCACATAATTGATCCAAACCAGTGATTTTTATTCTAATCTGGTGCTAAGTAAAACTACGGCAAGTATCACTGTAAATACCAAGGAGTTTTGTATTGAAATGACACGAAACGTCGCTATGATAAAGAATCTTACCTTGGTGCATGAAGACCACCATTATCTTCGCTCCACTCCAGCTTGAACTGGTCAAAAGGTTAAATATACGGGAAGATAAACTCAAATATAAACCATCTGTTTCATCAAAATTGGTTAAAAACTGCACATTTTGGAGAAACGTAATTATTCCGCATGTGGTGCAATACTTTTGGATGTTGAAGAGACATATTAGTAAAGTGTTTAGTTCAAATATTTGAAGTTGCAAGTTGCTGCAGTGTTTTAACAAAGATTTTTAGTAGAACATATCAGACCTGATTTTACCGATTCACTCCTTTGTTGATTTGCACACATATTTACACCAGTGTCAAATAATTAATTGTTCAATGCTAAAATAGCTGAAAATATAATACGTGACGGTGCAAGTTTGACCCAAGTCGTTCATACCAACCCTTATTTTACCCATTTACACGTATATTTTCCTCACATTTTCACGCAAAATCTCAAAAGTCTGACAAAATGATGAGAAATATGTTGCTGCTTGAACATTCCTTGATAAGACATAACATTTATTATATGTTTAACTGAAAAGTTTAGTCTGACTTTGAACCAAACCAACCCTATACAGTTTAAATCACCCTTTTTAAAACTCCCACGTATCTTTTATCTCCTTTCCTTCGAGGCAAACTGTCCAAGAATGTATCGCGTAAACAAACGCCGCAGAATTCATCAATACCTGCGCAGGAGCCAGATGGGGCCGATCCTATCTCTGCCTCACTTGTCAATACTTAAGTTTGTTCTCACTTTCTCACTCAAGTTAACTTTTGTACTACGTTTTATAGTTTGTGAAACGTTTTGAGTGCTTTTTATTCCTTTGGCACTGACTGGCGTTTTCATTTCCCAACAAACACGCATTGATTTAACAGATAAGCTTTCACAGTTTGTACTTTTTTTTTTACGTTGCTGTTTATTATATTTTACCCAGAAACGCCTTGATAATGGTCAAATCGGGAAGTGGCATCCATCTTAAAATGTATCAAAAAGCCACTTCACCAGTCCCTTTCAGCTTTGGGGATTTTTTTTGGGTGAGCGTTTTTTTCCATCGACATAAAAAAAACAAAACAAAGAGCTTTTATTTCAGTGAATATGTCTGAAATGGTGTGCTTTTCATGACGTACGCTGCAGTCCATTTGTCACCGCTGAAAAACACATGTCGCTCTCAGTGGGTTTCAGCCGGTTGCATTTGAAAAAAAACCAAAAAACGGTCTCTTATTAAGTGTTTTTCTAATTTGCATTGACCTAAACCAATGTTTCTCAACCTTTTTTGCATCGAATATTCCTGAACTAAGCAAATAGATCTGTTTACTCTTGTAGTAGATTGTCACAAATTACTATTACGATTTGTTCTGTTAATAATTTTGACATCAAATATCACCTAAAACTTTGTTACGGGTGTAAAATTTACTTCAAAGAACATTTAAAATTCAAAAGCTGTGATATGGTGCCCTTCTCTTTTTGATCTGAAAGCCAAAAAAAGGAATATTATGAGAAGCGCTGCATGGGTTCATATGAAATAGAACATATAAATTATACACAGGCAGGTGCTCTTTGGAGAGGGCTTTGAAAAATACTCCAGTGATCGTCTGTAGGGTAAAATCCAAAAATACGTTCAACATAAACCACGGCACTCCTGTCTGTTTAGAAAAGAGCTGGAAGTTGGAAACACTGACCTAAACTATCAACGAGAGGCAATAGATCGAAACGTAGATAATGCTATGACTGTTGTTTTGAAGAGATGCACATTTTGACTATCGAGTAAATCGTTTAGAGTAAGAAATGCTCCAAAAAGAGCTGATTAAAAAGAAAAACTTCCAACCAAAGGTGATAAGGGGATATTTCTGCTCTTTTGTGATTCATTTGCCTGACATTTCACTTTTGCCTGATAATTAAACCTCAACTAATACGTTTAAAGGCATGTTTTAACACATTACTATTGGATCCACATCATATCGTCTGAATATCGTTATCGGGACACATTTTTGTCAATATCGCGAGTATTTCAACAAGGTTACAAAATAATATACTGTAGTCTAGAGTTGCCGCAATACTAACACATTTCCAAACTTTCAAACCAATTTGGACAGCTAAAAATGCACTTTTTCACGACAATTTCAGCACGAAATAACCGTCCTTTCTGTATTAAACGTTGCGGTTTTCTGATAAAGCTCAAGATCCTTTTCAAAAACCCGACCAGTGTTCAGTTCGATGGCCTCCGATTCGCTCGCGTTTCGATCAGGTTAGGTTGAGGGTTGACACTTGGTTCTGCGCCTTCCTCCAATCTCGAGGGGGCGAGGGGGGGGGGAGCGGTGGCAAAAATAGATCTGGCGTCGCTGTCTGTTGCAGGAAGAGCCCCACTGAGCCGCCATGCTTAACCCAGTTCACGCCGCAGTCGCTCAGCTTGTCTGGTGGAGGAGGGGCTCAGGGCTTCAAACACGCCTTTTCCCTCTTCTCCACTTCCCGCCGCACACGGAGGAAAACGCCAGATAGACGGCGTTGTTTTGCGGACCGCTGACTTTTAGTGCATCTCCAGGCGCTATCTGCACACTGAGGCCTCTTCCTGGACGCTCAAGATAAAGCTCAGGATGCTGTTCGGTTTTTTTGTTTTTTTTTTAGCTGCAGAGTCGTGATAACAAACACCCATATTTTACACTGTGGCGCTTGAAATGCTGCCGTTACCTGCTGCGGGGAAGGAAGCCATTAGAACGTTTTGTCTGGATACCTTGCAACTTGTAAATGACTTGAATATGAATTTGTTTTGTTGTTTCGCGGGAGTGTTCCAAAATGAGCCCGCTGCTGTACGAGACGTTGTCCGTAAGCGTTTCGTCATAAAACGTCTTGGGGAATCTTTGCACTAAAATGAGCCTTCGTTCATTGGTCGTATGTATCCACAAATTAAAACATTTGTGTTGCATTTAGAGGTGGACGATATTTAGAATTTTGAATAATATTGCGAGATGTCGAGTTCATAGTGAAAATGCAACAAAAAGAGCTGATTTAAAAGTGCGTTAACGGTGATATTTCTGCACAAACATGTCACATTTGTCTGATAATCAAACACATTTTAAGACATGTTCTAACACATTTCTTTTAGACTGACATAATATCGTCTGAATATCATTATCTGGACTTCAATATCACCCACCTCTAGCTGGTGCTTGAACGAGTTTATCGATCAAGCGCAGCGAATCGATTATCGAGCTAAAACTCCACACCATGCCAAGTGCAGAGAGGAGAGGTTTTCTCACTCAAACAAAGCAGTCATTAATTGCATCAAAAAACGACACAGGAAATCAAGGTTTGTTTGTCACTTTAGCTTTATCTGGGTCAAAACAATCTAACTCAATGGCCTTTTGCAATCTAAACAAACAATTAATCGAAAGAATACAAGCTAGATTAGTTGTTAATCGTTAGTTGCAGCCCCGGTGTTTATTCTGTGTGATTAACTGCGATAAGTAAACACGTTTTCAAGCATTTGCTGTTGCTGACAACGCGATCTTGACGCGTTTTATTTAGTATCCATCACTCAGCCGTCTCGTTTGAACTAAAGCCTAGATCCCTGTATGGAATCTGTGTGAGAAGCGCGCCCGATCTTCTATTTACCTCGAACCGACGGCACGAGATTGAATCACGCGTTCATTGACTTTCCCGTTAGAGACGCGACTCGAGAGCGCGGTGCGTTTACCTGAGAAATCCCTGGCCTAATTTGCCGTTGTCTACCCGTTCTCCCCGCAGTTACTACCTGTACACCTACGACAAGATGGTGGCGCCGAACGTGTCCCTTCGACGGGAGGCGGAGATGAGCCCGGAGATGTTCGGCGCTCTGCTGAAGCACCACTACGGCCGGCGAGTCCTGGGCCACGACGAGCCGCCCATGGGTCAGTTTCCTCAACAGTCGTTTTCTGCACAAACGTATACAACTTTCTTTCTTCTGTTTCTATTTCTTCTTATTCTAGTTTGTTATCATCTTCTAAAGCTGTTCAGGAAAGCTCCAAATTCATCTTATCGTGATGAGTTGTTTAGTGTCAATAATGGCTCAATTGAGTAAGTTTAGTTTCAATACCAGTTTTAATATTAATATCTGATTTTTTTTTTCTACTTTTAGCACAAAATTAACCAATTAATATGGGCCGATTTACTGATGAATGCAAGCTGTTTAATTGTTTTACAGGCAGTTATGTACTGAATTAGCAAAGCATACTATCATAAAAATATCATAAAAATGGTATTGTACTTCACTTTATGACCAGTATTTCTTATATTCTTCGTAATGATAACCTATTATAATGCTCATGATGGCTTAATGAAGTTAAATCGAGCTTAAATAGTAATAAATCAAAGGCTTAGAACACTAGACACTACTTTTAGAGACTAGAACAAGCTTGACGTGATAAATTGTGTGGTGATTTGTTTGTCTATTACGGCTGCGCTGATAATTTAACAGTCATCAGTCGTTATCTGAAGCATACAGACTCTAAAATGCCTGGCAAAAGACGTTTTATCACAAAGACTGCTGCATTGTTCCATCCAAATCGCACAAACAGAAAGAACAATGTCTGATTTTCATTCATAATACACGTCAATATTCTAAATCGAGAAGTCTTTCGTCAGTACATTTCTTAGCTTTATTTGATTAGAAAGTAATATGAATCTTTATGCACATGAAAAAGAATCCTTTGACTTGTCGACTGATAAAATAATCATTATTTGGAGTCCTGATTTCTATTTACAATTGTTATTTGTCAAGTAGATTTTGTTCCGAAGTAGATTCATTTGTGCGCCTTTTAGAAATATAGAGCAGCTCAAAGTCTGGTATAATTATTTCAACTTAAAATGTGTGCACTGCATTCAAATGTTCTATTTTTATTTATTTAACTTTAATTTTTCAAAATTGAAAACACCAAAATCAAACAGAACAAAACAAACAAAAATACAAAATAAAGGAGAGGGGGGGGTATCAAAAGAAAAGAAAATGATGACACACAAATTTGTCCGTTTTCAAATTGAGTTGAAATATTTTGTGTTTTTCCATTTTCCGTAAATCCAACATAATAAAAATTGAATAATATATTTTTTTTTTCATTTCGCAAACATCATTACAATTTCGACCCGCCCCCTGATCGTCGGCTCGGTTTGTGTCACCCGTTTCTTTCGCGACCTCCCTCTTCTTTAAACTCCACAAACCTTTTTACTTTTACCTCCGGACCTGGACCGGTGCGACGAAGCCCCTCCATCGCTCTGACACGCGTCGTCTATAAATACCCCCGCTCCGCAGAGTAACGGGCGCTCTTGCATTTACATCCTCGTCTCCCGAGAGAGGAAGAGACAGCGTTCGTGTCAGAGCCGTGGGAGGCGGCTGCATGTGCTCGTAGTAAACATCCACACAAACATCACGGCTGCTGCTGCTCGGAGGAAACTATGACCGTCAGCGTTGAATAAAAGTGAAGCTGAAAGCGTGAGATCGATTATGTATTAGTCCAACTCTGTCTCAAGTAAATCAAAACTTAAAACAAAGGCTGAAACAAGTAAAAAAGTGAATGGCAACTAAGCGATTATTTAGTTTATAATCTGATGATCGTATTCTGAAGCAGACACAGGCGTCAAAACGCTCAAAGCCTCAAAATCGCACAAGAAACATGTCAGGTTTGTGTGTTCTGTCGTAAATGTCAACGTTTCTTGGTCAAATATCATGAAAAATCTCATCCACAAGCCTTCCGCCATCTTAAAGAACGAATCGGTTAATTGAAATAAACAATAAATAGCTCAAATGATCAGTCCAATTGCAGTCCCAGACACTAATACTAAATGCAGAGGGTAGTTGGTTCAAAAACCTACTTGTTGGTATTGATGAAGCCGAGCGGTGACCTCCCCTCCAGATGTGCTTTTTATGTGCACTTGAAAAAAAGCCCGGCGTAAGATGGCCATTGATGACATGAGAGCACAGAGGGAGAAGGAGTATTATGGTCATGCATTATTCTATACAACAATGCGAGAAATGACAGTCTAAGAGCTTCCAGGTATGCTTTTCTTCAGCCTGTTTTCATGTCCTCTTCGTCCTCGCGAAAATGTTGGGCTTTTTACTGTCGAAAACCGGAAAGATCTTGTATTTTCTGTGTAATATAATACAAAATATACTGGTGAAACTGGAATGAAACTACCAAGATTGAAAAACTAGAACCAGAGCAACAGAAATGTGGAAGTCTAGAATGAACCAGATCTTCTGATGTTCTTTTTATGGATGTTACAAGATAAAGCCGCATAATGTCAGTGTCACGTCATGATCGGAACGTTTAAACAATAATAGCACTTTCTTCATGTTACCACGTGGTCTCGATCAATAGCCCTCCAAAAACTGTTTATGTTTATGTTTGTTTATGTGATTTTTTCATTTATTTTTGTATCGATGCCTCCTCAAATCAGTATCTAGTTTTGAAACGTTTTTTTTTTGCATCGATTAGTGTCTGATTTCCAATGCTTTTTTTTTATGTTTTTGTTTTTGTTTTTTTACAACCTTAATTCTTATAGATTCTTGCAATATACAAAAAGCGTAGGGTAAAATACTTGATTGTGCAGGTAAATTAGTTTTCTGTATTTTGACCCTCATTTCAGTGCGTCCAGGGACCCCAAGATAATGTATTGTTCAGCCCTAGTTTATATCCGGTTTACATTTTTTTCCGTCAGTTCTTTCTTCTTCTACTTCATGGCTTGTTTTTCCATTCATTTTCAAACCCATTCTGTCTCTCCATCTGTGTTGTTTTCCTCTCGGAGTCTTTCCCGTGACTCAAAGGTATTTTTAACACAGGTGCAGAGCGGTGTTGGTGTGTTTGTGTGTTGGTGTGTTTGTGTGTTTGCGTTTGTGTGAGTCAGTTAATGGGTGTCTCGCGGTGCCAGACGAGCTGTGTTTACTCTGAATGCATTTACATTTAAGACTGTGTTAAGTTGTCTGCCAACCAGAAGGTAAACGGTTCAATGTTTCATCCGATCACATATTGGTTTAGCTGTTTCTCGCCAAGATAATGCCACGTTAACACTTTGTCGGTAATGGTTTTGTCCCGGTTTAGTCTTGATGCTGACTTGTTCTAGCACTGGTTTGGACGTGGTTTAATCCTAGTTTAGTCCTGGTTTAATCCTTGTTTAGTCCTGGTTTAATCCTTGTTTAGTCCTGGTTTAATCCTTGTTTAGTTGCAGGTTTATTTCCAGTTTTTATGTGGTGTAAACGTATCCATAGTGAACCAATCTACAGTCAATTTGTCGTCAAGATTCTGTCATTATTAAGTAGATTTCTGTTCCATTTTTGTTTGAAATACACATATAGCTGTATAATTAGTTGGATCTTTAATCCCAATTTAAATCCAAACCTTTCAAATCGTCAATGATCAGCTTGGGTCTTTTTAGTCGAGAGGTCTAAAGCCAATTTCTCTATCAATAAAATCTTGTTTTTGGGAGCAGCGTTCAGACTTTGGAGGAGGACATTTGACTCGAGAATTACATCGAACGCCATTTTTATCTATTTAGAAAAGGAACGATCCATACAAAAAATGTTTACACAGACGGTATTCTGCCACATCGCCCAGCCCCAAATGCACACGTGAATGGCACAGTAGTTGTTTGTAGTTTGATCTGCCTCCGTCTTAAAAGCGGAGGAACAGAGCGGAGTTCGAACAAAGCCTGGGCCTACGCAGAGAGCTCCCACACGCCTGTCTCCTCTGTCTGCGCACAGAGGATTTGTGGGCGATGTTTTAGCTCGCTTGGTGAGCTGCCTGTTGCCATGCGGAGCCGGAGCTGCGCGAGCGTGAGCGGGTGTCGGCGCGCGTAGGCGTCAGGCTCCGGCTCGCGTGTTGGTTTTTCCACATCTGAACTCTGAGCTCACTCCGTTTCTCCCTGCGTCCACTCATCAACCTTCAATAACTCCTCATTCTCCTCGACTTTTCTCCCCCTCTCCTCCCTTCGCTTCCATCTTCTCTTCTTCTATCTTTGCGCCTACCTCCTTTGCTCTTCCATTCTTTACTCTCCTCTTCCACTTTTGCGACAGTAAAAATCGATACCCGGATACTAATTAACACTTAAACTAGGATAAAAATTAGATTCGAACCGGACCACCGCTGTTTTTAAGTAACAGCAAATATATAAAGTAGTAACGATAAAAATAAATGTAATAATGTGGGCCAAAATGTGTCGACGGAACCACAAAATTAATTTAAAATATATTGTGTCAATCAGCTCGCCTCATCCCTGCTAAACTGTACTTAAAGTCAAAACTAAATACTCCACGATACTCTCCATGCTGAACAAATGACCGAAATATGACAGAATCGGACCTTTCCTGAATAGTTTTGGAACGGTTTTGATTAGAACTATAGAAGAACAAATAATAACAATAATGTTATTTTGTGTTGAAAATCAATCGTCCCTAATCAAATCCCCGATAATACTAATAATGTCATAGAAATAGGCATGAAAACTAGCTCCCTATCCGTGCAATGACTGTAATTTAAATGTATTTTCAGACCGAGACGTCAGCAGCCAATCCTCTGTCAGTTTTACGGGGCAGAGTTCAAACTTTGGAGGAAGAAACTGTATTCTTTTGATGTGCTAAAGGTTGTTGATGGGACAGGATCTCGTGCCACAAGATTGTCCACACACGAGGCAAATTAGCTCGAGAATTTCTGCTGCGCGTTTACTCTTAGGTTTACAAATGGTCTCATCGTGTCCCTACCTGCTCAATTAATTCAATTTTAATCAAGATTCAAGTAGTTTCGAATTGTCAATGATGAAATGCTTGGGTGTTTTTTAATTGATTGGTCAGTTTTATGGAGCCAGAATTCAAACTTTGGAGGAAGAAATCGCAATTTTGCCTGTGTTAAAGGCCATTTTGTTAAACGTCTGTCTTGTTTATGTTCAGAAAAATCCTATTGAACGCCTTTTTTTGTGTGTTTTCTTGATCATAAAATTGTGATAAATCAATCCAACCTCTCTAAACTCTCCCGCTCTCTCCCCTCAGACCTGCACTCCTCGCCCCCCGTCTCAACCGCCTCTCCCGACGAGTGCAAGGCCCAGATTCTGTCGGCGGACCGGGAACGCCAGGCCCAGGCAGTTTCCATGGAGACGAGCGGCAGTTTGTAAGAAGCGCAACGCCAGCCCCCCGCCACCTCCGCCGCCGCCCCCCCCTCCTCCTCCTCCTCCGCCTCACCATCATCTCCCTCCTCCTCCCGCTCCCTCCTCCTCCTCCTTCTCGTCCTCGTCTCTCGCGGAGCAAACGGAGCCCAAGGACTTGACGAGCTGCGGCGCCGCGGGGGGTCCCGAAGACGACAAGGACCGGATCGTGGTGGAGATCATGCAGATGTACGGCAGACAGCAGGAGAAACTCAACGCCACGCTGCACAAACAACTGCAGCTCGAGATGGTGAGCGAGAGGAGGGGAGACGTGGAGGGGGAGTCGAGTGTTTCCCATTAAGAGGGGAAACAGCGGTGGCCCTCCATAGTCTCCTTTTTACGTCTAAAAACAAGCTGAACAAAGAATTGGCTTGTAGTATTGACATAAATGTATGACTATAGTAGGAAGTAACTATGTTTAATCTGTAATGAGTGCTGTTTTTGATCAGTAGAGGCAAAAAGGGACAGTTCATACTTCCACAAAGACCACTTTAAAATTGGGACTAAACCAGGATTAAACCAACTCTATATCAGAGTTATAAAATGGAAAAAGAAAAAGAAAAGATGAATAGATAATGATTAAAATGCCCTCTATTTAAAGTATGTTTCAAGTCTTGAATCCTGTATATACGCTGTACAATACGCTTCACGCACATTCATGAACGCAAATATTACTGCTGCTGCTGCTAATTACACATGATCAAATCTTCAACAAAGAAAATCTCCAATCTGATATTCTCTCTGTACAATAATATTCCACTGCCTACACAGATATTACTGCAGCTGTTACTACAACAACTACTACTTATTGCTTCTATTTACATAATTGCCAATAAATCCCCGAATCCACCACTACTACTGTTATTTACTGTGAAAATGTACTGATGAAAAATTATCAGTATTATTGCTACTTCGGCTAGTACTACTGATACTTCATTTAACGATGAATCAACTATTCGTGAATAGTAGTCTATAAAAAATAATCTTATTTTGATAATTGTAATCGTTATCTGGACTATACAGACTCTAAAACGCCTACCAAAATCATTTTATAACCAAGACAGTGGCGATTGAGTTTCCCATAAGTAAACTGCAGCATAATTGAACTTTAATCTTTGCCAACGTGTCCTCACTGGTCTTTATTGCGTCCTTGGCTCCTCCTAACCCTGGCCGTGTGCGTGCAGGAGTTGGAGGCCCTGCGTGGAGGCGAGGCGGCCCGTCTGAGGGAGCTGAGCGCGGAGCAGCGGGAGCTCCGGTCGGAGCTGGAGGCGGTGCACAGCGAGCAGGCGCGGCAGCTGTCCCAGGCCCGGCACGAGCAGCACGAGCTGGAGAGCCGACTGGAACAACTCCGGCAACAGGGCTGTGCGTGCGAGCCCGGGACGCGGCGGCAGCAGGAGGCACACTACACCGCACAGGTACACGGATGCGACACGCTGGGCCTGGTTTGGGCTCAGTTTGAGTTCTAATGCAGATTTAGTTTGTTCCTGTTCTAGCCTGATCAAGTCTAGTTTCGGTTCACTTTAACTGTGGTCAAGTATGAACGTGCCCAAAATGTGGTACAAAACCCGCATCACGCATGAATACAGGGATTAGGCTATCAAGATTAAGGCATTGATGGCATTATTACGCTCACATCTGCACTCACTAAAGGCTTTTTTCACTGAGGGGTCCACACTTTTTTCACTGAGGGCCGTATTTTGAAACTTATACGGAGCAGAGGGCCACAGACAACCCATCATTCGAAATGTTGAATTTGATATTGTTTTGATGAGCCTCCACACCTTTAATAAGACTTGGAACATTAATATTAGGTTGGTATGACATCGAAATGCTTGAATTTTTCCAATTTTACCGTAAAATGTACAACTTTTGTTGTTCGGACCAACTTAGCAGGAAGCCTGAGGGCCAACAAAAATTGGTCTGAGGGCCGTATTTGGCCCCCAGGCCGTAGTTTGGACATGCCTGCTTTACAGTTTTTATTACAGTTTATAGTCGATTAGTCACAATTAGGCTGTTAATTGATGCAGCCCTGTTTATAGTATCAGAACAGTCTGGAGTGTTGGTCGACGCCCCTTTGATCTTGTGATATTTTGGCTCGAGACCTGGACTTCGAAGGTCCCCCACAGAGTGTAATTAGTCTCCTCCTAACACATCGTTCTTGGCATTAAACATCATAGAAGCTGTGTGTTGCCAATATCGACATATGTCCAAGTACCATTTATTTTCACAGGAAATGCAAATGCACAGTATACGACGCAGTACCATGAGGTCTTATTTTCACATCAACTCACTTAAGTCTAGTACGAATGTTGCATTAATAGCTCTGTTTAGCATCAACTTGCAATCTTGTGTACATTACTAACGTATTTAGCTCGTTTTGATACGAACCAGGAGCACCAAATCTTATAAGTACATCGTTGTTTGGAATCAGTACAATGATGCCAAAGGATATCTCCGGAGGGAGTTATGAAAGTTTCATTTTGTCCTGAACCATGATTAACGATAGATAAAGGGTTACAGTGTTCTCATTTTGTCTAGTACAGATTATTTAAACATACACCTTGCTTTGTATTGTCTTCTAGCTGCCAAATACATAAAACTATATATATAAAAATAAATAAATCAAACTTCAAACCGCAGTATAAACGATATATTGTCATGATACCAACATGTATAACTCAATTTCAAATCAAAGGAAAAGGCTAAAACCACACTATTAATAAAAACACTACAATACAGATTCATTTTAACACAAAATAAAAGTATTTTTATTTTTCAATATAATCATGTGGTCTTATGTAGTAGTTCTGATACACATTAAACAAAAAACGAAATACTAAAACTATTCAGGAACTGTCTAACGTTTTCTTTTTATTCTGCTTTGACTCAGCATTTATACTTGTTCACATCTAGTTTTGATACTAGTTTTAGACTCGATTAGTATGTGAATATCTTTTTGTTCGGTTGTAGATCACAGATGTGTCGTATTTAGTCGCGGTCTAGGCTTTTCTATTTACCTCTATGCTTGACATGTCAGACATTACCCTCGGACCTCTCGTATTGACCTTCTGTCTCCTCGCTCCCTCTGCAGTTATCCGAGTTACGTCAGCGTCTGGAGCGCGCCGAGGCCGACCGACAGGAGCTGCAGGACGAGCTGCGCCGGGAGAGGGAAGCCCGCGAGAAACTAGAGCGCACAATCAGCCAACTCAAGCATCAGATGACCCAAAGCTCCTGCGCGGCGGCTCTGGGGGGCAGCCCTTCCCCTCCGCTCACTCCCTCGACGGGGCCTCCCAACTCCCTGTCCCCCACCACCTCCTCGTCCTCCTCCCTATCAGAGCACCACAAGTAAACCCCCCACCCCCCGACCACCCCCACCACCACCTACAGTAAAGCCTAAAGTTATCCACACAACTGCACAATTGTTTAAAGACATTTTTAAGTGTGCGTTTGTAGAGAACTTAAAGGAGACATATCATGCATTGTTCCAGGCGCTTCTTCGTATTGATCTATAACATGAGTAGATTGTCCTTTGTTCAGTTCATTTACATATTTTTTTAATTCATCTTCATTTTTCTAACAATCACAGCCAAGTACAGGGATGTAGGCGGGGATAGGTGGTAGGTGAACGCAGGACTTTTTTTTCTTTTCTACAGGATTAACTCGTACGTGCAGGAATCAATCGAAACACAACTGTTTGAGCAAACTGATGATGAGGAAACGGGGCGAGTTGATTTTGCATAATATGTCTCCTTTAAATAACAACAACAACAAACAACAACAACAAATCATTTTATCATCCAGAAAAAAAAAAAAGGAAATCTATGCAAAACGGTGCCAAAATCCAGTTGGAAATGTGTGAAAACCTAACCATTTACTGAAAACACAAACAAACTGCTTTGAGTACGGACTATTTACAATAAAATACAAAATATCTTGAAAGTATGCGTTTTCCACAATGTTTCTCGCCACTTCAGGCAAAACAGATGCATCCACTATTCAACCAGAGTGTGAATAATTTCTGGCTTAACTGTACCACCCACACGAGAGGCCCCTGCCACCAATTTCCCGCCAAGACACTCTCTCTCCCCCCCCCCCCCCACCCCCCGCGACCTGCCCTCAACAAACCCTCCTCCTTTTTATTTCAATGTAGGACTGATCATTATTCTTTTGTAATTTAACCACACTTAAAAATGTGTTTTTATTATTACCCATCATTTGCTCCTATTACTATAACAGTATTTAAATATTTTTTGGGCATGTACGTTTTTTTTTTGTTTTGCTTTTATTTATAGTTTTTATCTGAACTGACTGCTGCTGCTGCCGCCGCCGCCGCTTTGAAGACAGGAATTTGGTCCGAAACGTGACCAATTCTACCCTTATCATAAAGTCCCACCAACTATCAACTTTCTATCCACTTTTGGAGCTTACGAACTTGGACATTTTAAGCTCAAAGACTTTCTCCGATTTCAAGTTATGCTACTACCTGGCACAGCAAACGTTTATGGACATTCTGAAGATGCCGGATTTGTGCCCCATTTGTGGAAACTCGAAACACCAGCTACAAAAAAACACAGAGAAAATAGTAGAAAATCTATTATAGATGACGTAATAGACCTTAACTGTACAAACAACCTTTTTGCCAATGTCATAAACCTCATGAATATATGCCAATAGTGACGATGAACTTGAAGTGTGATGAGTTTTTTCCCCATGGTAGCTATCGCAAAACCGTCTGTCTGGCCAGGACTAACTTTGGCCTCTTCGTTTCTCTTCCTCTGGTTCGATGAACAACGTGTGGAGTTTGTTTTTATGCCCCCCAAAAAGACAAAAAAAACACACAAAAACCATGCCCTTCTGTCCACTTGTGCCATCCCATACAACCAGTAGTTTACAGCTGTCCATTATGGTTGCACAATATGACAAATATTAACAAATATAAATGTCACTACATGAAGTTGCTGTGATGAAATTGGCTCTGAGATGTGGTACCAACCCAAAAAGAGAGGTTTATTTCAGCATTTTGAAGATGTTCTCTCCACTTTTGTGATTGTTCATCCTCAAAAATGAGTTTAAACTTTGATTTCTATGCAGCACCATAAAGCAAAGACAAAACCAATAGCTAAACCGTGTGAAAAATGTGACAAAAAATGTGATTGTAGCATTTGTTGTATTTTAAAAATTAAAATACTAACATTGGATAAGCAGCTAGGATTGTAACTTTATCGCAAGTAGTTCTGTCTATCTAATATTTAAATAAGAAGTAAGTGATGTGCCATCTGTAATCCAGCCCAATCTGTCAACACAACATTCCTCTTTCCGTGTTGTTTTTTATCTACTTGGAAATGTTTTCTTTCCCTTCTGGTCCAGACAGAAAGCACTGTGCTCTTATTAGGGCCAGTCAGTGCGTGGAAGCCTTAAACTTGGCCCGCACAGTCGCCCCTTTAAAGGAATGTGTCTGGACTCTGGGGAGGGGGGGGGGCGGGGAGAAGGGGTCTCGGCTGAGGTCGCTTTTCCAAGAAGACGAAAGGCTCATAATACGTCGTTACGTGACTGCACATGGCACAAGACGGGGGCGTCGAGGCAAGTCTGTGGGGAAACCAGTGAACTGCAAGCTTTTCTTCATTTCAATTGTATTATTTCTTCTACTAAAAGAGGTGGAAGTGGATTAGGATTAACATTGTAATGAATGAGGGAAAATGCATTATTAATAGAACAAAAACCATAATTACTGTAAATCAGGTGGACTAGACTAGGCTAAAAACTAGGAATATACAAAGACTTAACCAGGACTTAATCAGTAGTACTAAATCCATTTTAAACCAGGTCTACGCCAGGCCAAGAACCAGCAGCATGATTTAACTAAACCAGGATTAAGCGAAGACTAAAGATGCGTTTACACTTGTCCTAGTTTAGTCCTTGTTTAGAATTGGTTTGGTTCTATTCTTGTTCTGGTTTAGGTCCAGTCTAGTCTCAGTTTAGTTCCAATTTCGATGTGGTCCATGTGCAAGTGTGGATGCAACTTGGTGGTAAACGAGAGCAAACCCAAGTCTAAACTAGGACTCGATCAGGACTAAACCAGTACTTACTAGTCTTTGGGCCACACTCCTCCGTTAAATGCAGACTCAAATGATCAGGGTTAATAAATTAGGCGTCGAAACCAACTTGAGGCCCACTTTCTTTACACTTGTTTGCGTGTTTTTGCGTATCGTCTTACTCCATTGTCCTGTCGTGTTTTTTCTTTTCGGGGGCGGTTGTAGGGGGGGGGATGTAGGTTGCGACTCGGGCCGTTACAGTCGTTCTCATAGTTTACATGCGACTGCTGCCGCTGCTTCATCTGCATGGGTGAACAAACAGCGCGGGACGGCACCGAAGAGGACGAGGGTTTGAGGGGTGCGCTCGGGGGCTGGGTGGGTGGCCCCGGACGCGAGGGTACCGCGGGGAGGCAATTCCCCCCCCCCCCCCCTCCCCTCCTTCCAGCTTTGTTCTGGGTTGTCAGAATGGGGGCACGCTGTTGTTGTTATTGTAAGGCTATGAGGCGATGGCATGCACTGTACAAAGGGGGGGAAAGCACAGGATCAGGTTGGGACTGGTCGGCCTCTGTCGGCGTCGTCTCGTAACTCAAATGCGTTTACACTTCGACGTCAGACCCTTTTTATCAACCGTATTTCATCACTTTGGTTTAACGACGCAACAACCCAGACTACAATGTACTTTTCAGCTGTTTTTGCAGCTCCTACTTGATCGAAAATGAGGAAAAAACTTGAAACTTGACCAGTTACAAGTGCCAAATCAATGGACAATATTACAATAGTGAGAAGAGACTGTGATTATTGAAGTGACATTTTGAGTGCAAGCTTTATGTTTGTATATTATCTAACCTGAATGGCTATATTTAGGTCAAAACCAGGAACAAATAATACAAATATTTCTAAAACAACACCTTAATTTACATTGTAAGATTTTGGTGACAATCCATGGGTTTCGCAGTGATGAAAAACTCTATTAACAAGTCAAAAATCGACAAAACAAACAAAATATTAAGTCTTTTGGGTGGTCAGCAGTGCTCGAAATGACATAAAGATGGAACAGGAAGCTGAAAACGAGGAATATCTCCCGTTGTATCGTGCAGCGTATTGTGCAACCCTAATACTGAAGCTAAAATGCTCATCTCCACCACGTTCAAACCAGACGACGGGAACGGAGAGGACCTTTTTACCGCGCCAGTTGCCAGACCAAGAAGCGCTTTCTTTCTATTGCCACTAAGGAGATCCCTGTTTGCAAATGTGTGTAAATAATTGTTTTAAAAAGAGAGAGAGAGAGAGAGAGAAAGAGAGAGAGATAAGACAGGGATTGGGCCTTAGCTTAAGTTTTATATGCATCTGCTCAAAGAAAATGCAAATGAAAAGACATTCCACTGTGCTCCATCCTACAACACTGATGCATTACGTCTACTTCCCTTTACCATTTTAGGAAGACCAGGCTACGGAGGAAACTAGTGGACTCAAACTACCACAAACGTCCGCTCTATGGTTGAACGGTTATGAAAGAAAAATATTTAACGTATAAACTAAAGATTTATATTCACCTTGTAAATACAGTAGTCATTATTATTAATATATTAACTGTTAATCTTCAAAAGGTTAATTCACTTGGAACAGGTTAAGGCTATTTTATTTGTTTTGTTTCTTTTTACTTGCGGAAATGACTTGCGTGAATGAACAGGGGAGTGATGGAAAAAGCATGGTTTACGAAAAGACACAGGACTAAATACGAAAAATAGGAAAAATACATATTGCTTCGTTACACACTGCCCCCATTTTGACTAAACTTCGTGATGGACTGATGATTCATGTGTAATGTGAGCTTTTTTGTTTTAAACATTTGAAAGACATTTTGGCAAGAAGAGAGAAAATGCTCGACAAAAATGTTTTTGCATGTTTTTGCTAACCCCCTTTTTGTGTCACATGGGCCACTCTCTTTGCAAATCTATTGTAAAATACATAAAGTCCCCCTTAACGCACAAGCGACATGGCGAAAGTGCATGAATCTTGAACATTGATGTGTAACTTTTCATTCTGATGGATGGATTTTGATATAGCCTACTAAGATTGAAGAATATATTTGTCTTACATTTTGACAGAAACACAAACGCAGCTATTCAAAGGGAAAGACTGTTGTTGTTGTTGTTGTAGCTGCGACACGTGTTTTCTGAATTTCACTATATGCACTCAAAAGATAATCAGTATTAACTTAATTACCTCTATCCATAATGTAATATTTGGCTCACAGCGTCATTTGCATCTCATACACCAGAGGGCGCTGTTCAGGCTTCGAGCAGCGTTTAAAGGACGGCTTTGATTCTCAACTGGTGGTAATAAGTCATGATCACTTTGGACTTTATAATTTGATACATTTACAATCTGCAGTTCCATCATAACTCAATCAAATGGCGTAATGTGTCAAAATGTTGACGTTCGGTTGAATTTTAGGTGATTTCTGTGCTGTATCTCACCAGTTGTGAATCAAAGCTTGTATGAGAATCTCAATGTTTAATTTAAATATGAGAAATATCTGCCATTACTTCCTTAATCAAACTTAAGGTGGACTTTTTTTTTTTTTTTTTTTACGCTGCGGTCAAATTCTGAAGCAATCTTAAGCCAATGTGGTAGAGGTCAAACTAAGTAATCACTGCTTCCTTACTAATATTAGGTACATGATTTTGAATACATTTAGATAAAGACCCCCCTCGATGCTGTTGTTCTGATATTTTGCAGTGTCCAAATGTGACCATTGCATAGTACGTTGCCAATACTTCTATACTACGAGACTTTTGTTCTTGCATGAAATCGAGACACTGTTCTCCTACCTCATGTTGTGATATGGAAAAGATGTTTTTTAAAAAGCAGGACACACTGCGTCTAAGTGTTTCTCATCATTCATATTTACTAGTAAAAATGACATGTAAATGCTTTTAGCTAATTACCTCAGTTGTAAAACTAGTGTTTGTTTTTCTGTTATTCTTCTCGCCTCCCTTCTCCCAGATTTCAGATCTTGTACATAAAAAAAACCCTGTATAGAGACAATGAACTTGGATCAAATTCAAGTAAACTTCTGTAGTGTCAAAATTACATGTGTGTGGCTTGTGTTTTTTTATATTTAAATGGCAAGACTTGAATAACTTCAGAGGGTCATTATTGAAAATTACAGAGTGAGCTTTAGTCAAGCAAATGAACAAGCAAATTATGATCAGATATTGTATTTATGGATGTCACGGTATTAAACTTTAGTGTTAGGATTATTGTGATATGATTGTTGGCACTGTGACTTTCTTTCACATTTCAAATGGACTGAACTGAATTCACAGCACATTCATTTGCATAATAAAAGCTATTGCTAAATTCAATTCAAAAAAAAAAAAAAAAATGTGAATGAAGAATTTCTACCAATTCATACTCATCGTTTCCGCCACGATCCTCACGATTATTATTTCAATTTGTACGATTATATTGTGATTATTAATTGAATGACCTTTATTTGAACAGGTAAGAAAACAAACTCGTACTGCAGCGATTATAAAAAACATTTACACAGGAAACAGGAACATTCAAGAGCAGAAACTGGTTATTAAGTAAACATCAAAGTACACGTTTGCATCACTGATACAGGATTGTTCAAATGAAGTAAAAGTACGGTCTCTTAAAGGTCCACTGTGTAACATTTCTGCTGCAGGGGCCACTACGTTCTTATCTCCATGAAGATGTTATTGCTTTGCCAAGAATGTTCCACACTATTGCATTACCTTACCTTATCTTATCTTTCTCCATGGCGACAAGCAAGTGGCAACATCAGGCCAAGTTACAGCACGTTTTTCAAGATTTCTTGAGCAATAAACACTTTGTATTTGAACAAATGCAAGATAGAGACGTTTAATGCCATACTGTGGAATATTCGAGGCAAAGCAATAGCATATTATACCGGAAAAGTTACACAGTGCACCTTTAAAATGATCTGTTTTACCAAATTCTTTCATCCAAACTGTACAAATGAAAACAATATACTGACTATTGGCAAAGACAATCGATGAAATGGTTACTTAATAAAAACATAACATTTAGAGCTGTAGTTAGTGAATATCAGGGCTATATTTACTCTTTGTCAAATGTTTCAAGGAAGTCAAAACCAAGATAAAAGCCGGTAATACACTTTGCACTTTGAACAGAACAGTATTTCCTGGATCAAAGAGCATTTACAGTACTATAAACTTCAAGCAACAACACAGGTTTACACAAGAATTAAAAATAACACACATTTCTATTCCATATTGTATTTTTCTGCAAAATAACAAAACATAGGTGACATAAACCAGTCAAACGTCGCCTTGCATGTCTAAAAAAAACTGAAATTACAAAATATATTAAATAGAAATGTTTATACGGACAAGAAAGTGCCAGGCATGCATTGAAAACATTATAGAAAGTAAACTGTTGCACATGTGAAAAAAAAAAATCATAAACAGGCCAAATCTCCTCCAATATCCTATACATGGGTCTCCAAAAGGCGGCCCGCGGGCCAGGTCCGCACCCCAAAGCAATTTGGTCTGGCCCACGGCCCAGTTTCCCCATATTAAAAATATATTACTTTGCTTTGCTGCAGCTCCGCCGCTGGTCTTGGCGGGCCAGAGAGCCCCGCCTCCTCTGAAACACTGCTGTCAAAGCGTGAGACGCTGCAGACACAGGAAATGACAGCTTCATTGATGATTTGGTGTAAATGTCACATGCGTAAGGACCGTGTGCTCCGCGTGTTTGGAAGTCTGCTGTTAACGAGGAACATTACGCGCCGTGGCACTGGAGGACAGCGTGCTTTCCGGGCTTCGTCGTTGGATTGAAAGGTCTGCGTGAGTGCGAGGTACGTCAGACCGCTGTATGTGATGTGCGGATCACTTCACGGGTCGGGGTATGAAAGGTGGTCTCGTCCCGGGACGATGCGCTTTAGGCGCATCTAAATTCATAAACTAATTTCTCCGTGAATATGTGTTGGACTGTAATAAAACACACATCATTTTACAGCTTAGAGATAAAAGGAAAGATAAAACTACATTATTTCTCAGGTTCAGATCCGTTGTCACCAGTTTAGTGCTTTCAGGAACTTTCCCGTTGTCCATTTTATTACGTTGGATATACTTCAATGCTCAGTCTGGGCTGTTTTTAATAGACTGCTGCACCTCAGAGAACTCCAAAAACATGCATGATACTGTGCATGTTGCCTAGTGACAGCTGCCTTTGTTCTTATGAATGAGGGATTACACCGACTTGTTCTTTTGAACTAAATGCAAAGTGTGCATTTTTTTTTGCAGCTACTGTAGGCTACTACGTTTTAATATAATTTAAACCAAATGTTCTCATGACATTTATTATAAAATAGTCCTGCTTTGGTCCTGCCTGCTTCGGTCCTGCTTCAGTCCTGCTTTAGTCCTGCTTTAGTCCTGCTTTAGTCCTGCTTTAGTCATTTAGCAAATCAATACTATCAATATGACAGCATTGATTTGCACAGATGCTTGTCAAGGCATTTTAAAAGGAAAAAGTTGTGAAATGATAATAATGATAATACGGCAAGAGCTTCATATCGTTACAATCTCTGTAATACTGGGCCTTTCCACATGGAACAAAGGGGAACTCGTTTTGACAATAGAAGAGGAACAGAATGGCTTCATTTGAATGTAAAAACTCTAGAGTGCATGACACGGACTATATTGATATGGAACATTTTAAAAGAAACAAGTCGGTGTAATCAGCTGGACTGTTTTTAGAAAAACAAAACGTTTCGACTCTCATCCAGGAGTCATTCTCAATCTGCGAATCGAGTCTGGGAACTTAGATTTTATATCCTACTCTGTGTAAGCCCTGCCCACCGGGCGGGACCTCCTGATAAAGGGAGTGTCCCTTTTCACCTGCATCCCGACCTCTGAGGCAATAGCAGCGGTTAGGACGAGGCTGGAACAAGACACCACCTTAACCAAACTGAAACTTAACACCACATACTTTCATTTCCGAGGACATTTTTTCAGACAGATCCACGGCTGTGCCATGGGCTCGCCCGTCTCTCCCATCGTGGCCAACTTGTACATGGAGCACTTGAGAAGAAGGCACTGACCTCCTTTTCAGGCATTGCTCCAAGTCTTGTACCATTACGTGGACGACACTTTAGTGATAATTAAGAAACAAGAGCTGGAAGCCTTCTCAGAGCACATCAATGCGGTGGACCCTCATATCAAGTTTACAAGAGGAGATGCAAAGAAGAACCGCTTGGTCTTTCTTGATTGTTCCACTATCAGAGGAGAAGACGGGAAGCTCCAGATAGAAGTATAAACTGGGAGTGATCAGAACAGAACACTACAACAGAGCACAAGCGGTGCCCACCAGCTCAGAGGGCAGGAGGAAAGAGGAAAAGCACGTTCGGAATGCTCTCTCAGCCTGTGGAAACCCGACTTGGGTTCTTAACAAAGTGAAAAGAACCAAAACGCAGGACTGAAGGGACAAAAGGGAAACAGAACAAAGAAAAAAGGGGGTCTCTATCCCTTATGTCTCGGGACTGTCGGAAAATTGTTTCTTAATGCATGCCCTTTTGTTTGAATATATGTTGTTTTATTATTGATCAGTGTTTTATGTTTCACCTTAATGTCGAGACAAGTTCCTATGTTTATGAATTTTGTTCATTGACAATGGCAATAAACCCTTTCTGATTCTGAGTCTGAAAAACGGCAAAGAATTTTTTGGCAACATGAAATTCCAACACTTCAAGAGTCATTCTCAATCTGTGAATTGAGTCTGAGTCTGGGAACTCAGGTTTTATATCCTCTCCAGGGTTTCAGCAGACCATTATAAACAACTAGAAGGTTGAATCTCAAACCTCCATGACGATTTAAGGAAGGATTCTCTTTTTTTAACAAAGATTGCCTCCTTAACCCCTCTTTCAAACCATCTTTTTCTCCTCTTTTGACAAGCAACTTTAAACATAACTGTAAACTTGTGTACATAGAAATGCCCATTTTTATTTTTATTGTATAGTAATTTTAAATTGTTTCTTAATGCATTCCCTTTTTTGATTGAATATATGTTGTTTTATTATTGCTCAGTGTTTTATGTTGCACCTTAAGGCCGAGACAAGTTCCTATGTTTGTGAATTTTGTTCATTGACAATGGCAATAAACTCTTTCTGATTCTGATTCTGATTCTGAAGCCACTTCACAAGAAGCTTTATCAGCACAGAAGACACACTAATTCAGGACCCCAGAGCGCTGTGCATCTTCATTTTAAAGCCACAAACCACTCTATTGAAGACAGTGAGGTGGAGATTCTGAGCAGGAAGAAAAGATGGTTTGAAAGAGGGGTTAAGGAGGCAATCTTTGTTTTGAAACCCTGGCGCGGGAGACGCCCGGGGCATTACGATGCTAATCAGGTACTCGCTGAGGAGGGAGTGAAAGTCAGGTTACAATAGGATGTGGATGGCCCATCTCAGGGCTGTTAGAAAACAAAGAAGAGCAGTCTCAAGTGAAACCAAAAACTCCGTTTATTGGAGGTCTCGCTCGATGGGCAGGGCTTACACAGAGTAAGATATAAAACCTGAGTTCCCAGACTTGTTTCCTGGATTGAGAATGACTCTTGGATGAGAGTCGAAATGTTTGAGTCCAGATGATACAACTGATCTTTTTCTGCATTGTAAAAGAAGTTACTATAAACTTGATTTAACACTATATCAACTTATTGTTCAATAAATGACGGATGAACAATAGAACAATCTCCAAGCAGGCCAAGTTACAGGTCAGATCTGTGGAGGCGACACTGCTCTCAAAAACAATGTAAGTTTATCATGGCAATAAAAACACCCGTAAATAAATGACTGCAGATAATTTAAAGCCAAACAGTGAAACATTCGAGTCAAAGCCAAACTGCACCTTTTATTGTTTATTTGTACTAGTTGAGGGACTGTAGTCGACTGAAGACACGTTCATCGATCGATCAAAAGGAGAACGTGTTGTCCTAAATTAGGATCTTGCACAAAAACTACACACAAACAAGTAAACGTCATGTTCACGTCTTCGTTTCCAAGTGAAAAGGCAGATCAAACTGTCAAGTCACTGCCAAAACTTCAGCTCAACTCGCTGCTGTCCTTATAATATCAAAACAATTGGTATTTGACTAATATTGGCCAACTGATCGACTAAACGACGACAGCCCCAACTAGTGGGCCACTTTTTCTTACTTTTTTGAGCTACAAAAAGGTCAAATAAGAACCAGGCCTGTCACTATAAATACTAGATCCACGTCAATATATCAAACTCAATATTCATTGTGTGTCGGCGTAAAGATTCTGAACATTTTCCTCATATATTTTTTTCTAGTACGACAATAATATATCTATTACTCATTGTAGATAGTATGTGTTACATTGCAGTATTTATTTGTTGTAGCTCAATTTAGAAAAGAGATAATCCTGCTTTGGTGGGACAAAGTGGTCTTCAATAATCTGTTGCAGCTATACAGTATATCACACTTCGAAACTCAAATTCAAGAATGTTGCTTTCTTCAAACACATGTAAACTTCTAAACGTCTTGATTTGCTCCTTCCGTGTTTCTGATGCTCTGTTTTGGCAATATTGCGTTTGCTGCAGAGTGAAATATCCTCTTCCACTCGCAGAAACTATCGGGAGGAACTTGTGCCGTGCCCTGCGCGAGCTCGAGGCTCGGATTGCCCGCGCACAAAGCCACTGCGATCAAAAGACTGTTCAAAAAGCAACACCAGGCGCAGTTTAGACTCAGGTACGAAGGCATCTCCACGGGCAAAACAACATGGAAGAATAAGAACAGTAGAAACAGCGCCCAAATGTTCAAAAATATCCTTAGAACTTTGCAGATGAAGATAACCCTCACACGGATCTCTGTTTTTATAGTTAAGAAGTAGTTCCAGTGTGGCTTTTTGGCGAGCTGCGCGACGTACTTCAGTGAATGCCTTAAAACGAAACAAAGAAACAAAAAACCCACAAAAGTCGTGATTTCTGATATCGCGGATGAGCTCGATATCCAACAGTGGTCGTTTTAGAAACGGGGTGGCGTCTTCCAAGAAAAGGAACGTGTCTGAAAGCTTGAAAACATAGAATGTAGAGCAAAGCCACACTGCCGACGTCAAAAATAGATACAAAATCCAAGTCGCCCTCCGCATGCTGTGCTGCAATCTCGAAACAACAAAAAGATGTTCTAATATTGTCAAAACGAGGACGCCGAGATGCTGCACGCTGTAGATGAATCCGAGGATTTGAACCAGCAGACACACGTGATACTGGCTAAATCTCACGCCCAGGAGTCTGACGTCCTGATGCAGGTAAACAAACATGACAATAAGAGTCAAAATGGTATCTACGATGGACAGGGAGAGGCTAAAAACGCACACAAAGCTCCTCCAGATGTGCTCCTTTTGGAAGAAGACCAGAGCCCAGTTCAGGATGCACTTCCCCGTGAGCCCCATGAGCACGGCGGGGACGGGCACGGTCATGTCCATCTGCAGGCTCAAGGGAGGACCACGGCCGAACTGGAGAAGCTGGAAAGTCAAGTCATAACATAAAACAACAGATGAGCAAACGTCTGTGCAGTTAATAATCACACATCACCCTGGATTCACTGTCCGTTAGTTTGATCGTCTGCCTCATCTCAATTCAACTGGCTCTGAACTGGTCCATGGAGAAAATGCAGAAGTGATGCACACGAGACAATCATGGCTGACAGAAGAGCAGAGGATGGCCTGAAAACCAGCACCATTTTTAAGAAACTTCCTCTGTCCAAAGGCCTCGCCTTTACAGTCACCTGACTTTGCGCTACACCCTGCCATTGCCTCAGACTAATGCTTTATTTCTGTCCGCATACAGCATGAGACAACCTGATTTAAGACAAATATAATTGTCTGTAAACCTTAGATGTTGTTAAATTGACGTTTATCAACAAAATGTACACGTGTGAAATTGTGTATGTACGTTTTAAATGGAATTGTCTGTGTGTTGGAAGAATAGCGCACTGGTAATTACTAAAATGCGGATCCAAAATGAATAAATTAATTTGCTGCGTCAGTCAAAATGACAAAAACGTATTTTTACAGTGCGTAAATAATGTTTTTTTTACCATAATTGCACCGTCCTACTAACTTTCAAAACATTAGATACACCCAAAAATATGTAGACCAGTGTTTCTCAAACAGTGGGGGCTCCTTCCTCTACAGTTTTACTATTATCTCAAGGTAAATTTGAGGTCATTTGTCTTCTCTTTTGGGTTTGTCCTGGTTTAGAACTCGTAAAGGAACTGTGTAGTCCCAGTTAAAATCTATTTAAGCCGTAGTTTAGGCCTAGAACAGTCCTGTTTTTTCACCTGGTTTGGTCGTATTAAGAGGTATTAAGTGGTACTTGGAGAGCCACTTAAGTAGACCATAACACATACTAAGAGTTTAAACATTTATATGACAAAAAATAGGAAACAATTTGGAATTTTCAGAGCAGAAAATGTACTAAATGGGGAAAACATTTTTATTCTCATCTTCGCTTCACAAAAAGTATAATTTCTGGTATGTCATATTTCTGTAGATACAATTTAAAGATATTGTGGGGTCTACTTTTCTGTAGACCCCTTAATGTTTTGCCTTCATGAAAAGCATTTTCCATTATAAACAAATAATGTAAAACACAATAGTAAATGTGTTTTAACCAGGCTCTGATATCACTCATATCAGTATATATGGTGGTTTTATATTTGCCAAAACCATTCTGTGGTTTATTCTGTGGTAATAAACCAATAATCAGGTCAACAGATGATCTAACAGTTAAGCAGAAAATCATAGAATTCTGACCAAAATAATCTAAAAGAACACATTTATATAGTGATTTTCCACCTTCAAGCGCTTTATATTAGGAACACTGGGGACGAGGCACTCACAACTGAGCTACTGCCGCCCTTAAAACCTGCCCTGACACATGAACGCAACTTTTTCATGTTTTGACTGTTGAAAGGTACTAAAAAAACACATGCACTTCCAAAAGAGAAACCAGTGAAAAGAGAGACATTTGAACACAAAACACATTAGGTAATAATACAAGAAAGTTTGACTTTTTTAACTTCCACATTTATCTTTTCAACTGTCTATTATATTAAGGTTACTCCTTGTTCAAAAACATATCATGAGCTGGCCTAGTTTGTCTTTCATTTTTCCTTATAAGGGCAGCATGTCGCCTCCGGGCATTGGCTGCAGCATACAGGACAATGGTAGTTAGCTTCTTTCTTGTACGTTTTGAAACAGGATTTTGAAATCTATCTTTGGCTCCCACTTCTCTGTTAAACACGTCTAAATGAATGCTTCTTACCTGTGCGTGAACAACAGTAGAGACAGGCTGTTGTTGTGGTCTTGAGGTAAAACGTGGAGCGCAGTTTGTCTCTCAGCCGCACTTTGTTTAAGGGCGTGGTTTAGAACAAACCTGAACGACCCGAAAAAAGAAATGTGTCAATCATTTACATTACATATAAAACACACAGGTCAAGCAAATGTAGGCAAATTGCAGGCAAACGTGGTTTTAACAAATACACTGGTGGGACAGAGCAGAGACAGAGGAGGGACAGAGCAGAGACTGAGGAGGGACAGAGCAGAGACAGAGGAGGGACAGAGCAGAGACAGAGGAGGGACAGAGGAGGGACAGAGGAGGGACAGAGCAGAGACAGAGGAGGGACAGAGGAGGGACAGAGGAGGGACAGAGCAGAGACAGAGGAGGGACCAGAGCAGAGACAGAGGAGCGACAGAGGACGGGGACAGAGGAGGGACAGAGCAGAGACTGAGGAGGGACAGCAGAGAGGACAGAGCAGAGACACAGAGGAGGGACAGAGCAGAGACTGAGGAGGGACAGAGGAGGGACAGAAGCAGAGACAGAGGAGAGGACAGAGGAGGGACGAGGAGGGACAGAGGAGGGACAGAGGAGGGACAGAGCAGAGACAGAGGAGGGACAGAGGAGGACAGAGGAGAGGCAGAGGGACAGAGGAGAGACAGAGGAGAGACAGAGGAGAGCAGAGGAGGACAGCAGAGAGACAGGGGAGGGACAGAGGAGGACAGAGGAGGACGAGGAGGAAGAGGAGGGGACAGAGAGAAGGACAAGGAGGGACAGAGGAGGGACAGAGAGGACAGAGGAGGGACAGAGGAGGGACAGAGGAGGGAAGAGGAGGGACAGAGCAGAGACAGAGGAGGACAGAGCAGAGACGAAGGGACAAGAGCAGAGACAGAGGAGGGACAGAGCCAGACAGAGGAGACAGAGAGGACAGAGGGGGACAGAGCAGAGACAGAGGAGGACGAGGGGAGAGCAGACAGGAGAGGACGAGAGCAGAGACAGAGGAGGACAGAGGAGGCGACAGAGAGGGACAGAGCAGAGACTGAGGAGGGACAGAGGAGGGACAGAGCAGAGACAGAAGGAGGGACAGAGCAGAACAGAGGACAGAGGAGACAGAGCAGAGACAGAGGAGCGGACAGAGGAGGGACGAGAGAGGACAGAGGGGGACAGAGGAGGGACAGAGCAGAGACAGAGGAGGCGAGGGACAGAGGAGGACAGAGGGAGCAGAGGGACAGAGGAGAGACAGAGGAGAGAGCAGAGGAGAGAACAGAGGAGAGACAGGAGGAGAGACAGGGAGGGACAGAGGAGGGACAGAGGAGGGACAGAGGGAGAGGACAGGACAGGAGCGGACAGAGGAGAGGCAGAGGAGGGACAGGGGAGGACAGAGAAGAGGCAGAGGAGGGGACAGAGGAGGACAGAGCAGAGACAGAGGGAGAGACAGAGGAGAGGCAGAGGAGGGACAGAGGAGGGACAGAGCAGAGACAGGGGAGAGACAGAGGAGAGGCAGAGGAGGGACAGAGGAGGGACAGAGGAGAGGCGGGGGAGAGGATTCTCTTTTTTAACAAAGATGGCCTCCTTCACTCCTCTTTCAAACCATCTTTTCTCCCTGCTCAGAATCTCCACCTCACTGTCTTCATAGAGGGGTTTGTGGCTGAACTCGCGAGTTCAGGACCCCAAAGCGTCGTACATCTTCCTCTCAAAGCCACAAACCACTCTTGAAGACAGTGAGGTGGAGATTTTGAGCAGGGAGAAAAGATGGTGCTGATCTTAAAATCTGACCCGTACCTTCTCCATCCATATTCACCGATTTAATAAAATCGCCAAATTTACCCAAATTCACCCCCCACAATTTGTACCATTATGTTGTAAACAATGTGTCCTCTAACACTGCAGCAGATTTAAAAGCGTACAAGTCTGGACACCAACCAGTTTTTCACTGCTGGCTGGGTCACTGGGACTCAGTCCTCCTGTCACAGTGGAGGGATGAGATTCCTCATAATGGAATAGGAATCATCAAAGTAATTGTATGTACATTGTACATATTCAGTTACTTGGCCCCTTGTAAATATATAGCTAAAGACGTGCCACGCATGAAAACACAACAAAACAATCGGCGTAATGTAAAATGTCATACATTTGACTTACCTTGTAAAAAGTGCTCACTGTAAATCCGTGCGTTCTTGGAGGGTTTCCAATGTTTACGATTTATTGCCGCTACCCATCGCCGTCTTCTGTCTTCATCAACAGGTATACGATAAAAAGCTACATTGGGTTTACAGCCTTGCCTGTGAGTGCAGCCAACCGCACAACAGGATATAACCATTTTACAAGTAAAATCAATGAAATTTAGCTTAACAGGGGACAGGTTTTCAGAAGACTTTCTATACCTTCAACGCACACAGGAAATATTATTGCCGTCCGTCATGGCAGAGTGGGCGTTCCTGTCATAAGCGTGACGCAGACTTTTCAATCCAACCACAAAGCTCAGAAAACACGCTGTCCTACGGTGCCACGGCGCCTAATGTTCCTCATTAACAAGCAGACTTCCAAGCACTCGGAGCACGCGGTCCTTACGCATGTTACATTTACACCAGGGGGATCCAAACTTTTTCCACCGAGGGCCGCATTTTAAACTTACACAGACCAGAGGGCCACAGACAACCCGACAATGAAGTGAACCATTCAAAATGTTGCATTTGACATAGTTTTGATACACCTCCATACCTTTATTAAGACTTATACCAACCTAATATTATTATTCTAACATAAAATGTTTTACATTTTTCCAATTTTACAGTAAAAAGTACTACTTTTTGTTGTTTGGGCCAATTTAGCAGGAAGCCTGAGGGCCAAAAAAAATTGGTCTGAGGGCCGCATTTGGCCCCCCCGGCCATAGTTTTGGTGATTTACACCAAATCATCAATGAAGCTGTTATTTACTGTGTCTGCAGCATCACACGTTTGTGCTTTGACAGAGCTGTGTTTCAGAGGGGCTCTCTGGCCCACCATGACCAGCGGCGGAGCTGCAGCAAAGCAGCGCAGAGTGCTGCGGACGCGCCGCGAAAACAATTAAATAATATATTTTGAATCATGGGAAACTGGGCCGCCTTTTTGAGACCCCTGACTTAGGCTATACTGGGCTTAGCTAAATGTAGGGGCCGGTTCAAAAGAACATTTCCTCAAAAGTTCTGCTAAGCGCAAAAAAATTTAACCAAGCGCGCAAAACACGTGATGTCACGGACTAAACCAATGTGTCACAACTGAAGGGTTAAATCGTTCTCTTTTAATTTTCGGATTTATTTAATAAGAGTAAGTGGTGTGTGTGATTAGTAATCATACACAGTCTGATAGATAGTTTTGAACTGATAACACTTCTGTTAAAGGTTGTGCGAGGAGAGGGGGCGTCACTGTGAGGGGAGAGGGGGTCAGCAGTCAGCCAGAGGGGTCCGAACCCCCCCGACCCCCGTGATTTCCGCCTATGGAGGGAAGGGAGATAATAAGTTCGAAATAAACTAAATAATAAAAAGTAAAGGGCATATGTTCAAATGCTTGGCTTCTATTCCAATGGCTCATTTTCCAACCAGGCAAATTAATAATTAAATAAATATAACAGGCTGCAATGGACGGACTTAAAAAAGACAAATTGACACACTTTTCCATCAACTACAGTACTATCTAACTTGTTGTTGTTGTTGTTGTTGTTACTACTTTTAATGGCAGTTGGCAGCCAACTGGAAAGGTGCATTTACTGCCAGCTACTGTAGTTGTACGTCTTCAAAATATATTTTACACAATGCCGCTAAAAATATATTTTAAAAAAGGAGAGAGAGAAAGAGAGAGAAAGAGAACCTCGTGTAGCCGCTAGAGGAAAACGTAGCGCCATTTCTTTAAACGGAAGTAGTTCTACGTAAAACGTAGACACGTTAATCCCGGAAGTGTCTGCTGCATCCATGCTCATGTTATGCTTCTGTTATGAAATTTCAGCCACAAAGTCTAACCGTAACGCGTGACTTTTAAAAGGTTTGTAGAGATATGCCATCCGGATGTCTTTGTGCCTTCTTAATACAATGAGAGTGACATTTTATATATATTTGGATGTTATTCGGTCCGGATGCTAATGCTACGCTTTTGCTTGGTAACCTTAGCTGTCAACAAATGAGTGGAATTTATGGTTATCAGCAATGACAGACGGGACTAGATAATGGTATCTTGGGTTGGTGTGTTTAACATGTCTTCTCTATGTAGTCCGTGATATACAAACAAATGCACTACAAAACATCATACAACTAATAATCTAGTTATCGTTTAAATCTTCAATGTTTTTTAAAGTTCTCAGTACCACCAGATCCAAACCCGGGCTTTATTAGGCCAAAATTAGGGCTAAACCATGTCGATGTATAGTCATTCTAAATAATAATCACCCAGAGGTGGACATAAACATAATACTATGACAAATATGGTTACCATATATAGGGAAAAGCTTAAAATATTATTTTTGTTTGGTCATCTGAAATGTATGTTTAGTTGCAGGCATTTTGTATTTCATCCAGGCTTTGTCACTTTTCTTTTAATCACTACCTCTACATATCAAGGCAGTAATGTCTGTGTAATCCCTCAGTTGTCCAGATAGGCTCCAATAAAAATGAATTCATTCACCTGGACAAAAATCTTGCATTCGAGATTCCTGTCTGAAAAACTGACGAAACTACTTTGTTGAGAGGTGAAACGTTCGTGCTGTTAAAAACATGTGTTCAGTTGACATAATTCAGTTTTCTTTTACTACAAAGTTATAATGCTTATTGACTACTAGCTACTACTAATTTTCTTGTAGCAACCACAAACATTTCCTCAAGGTTCACCTAGGAACAGTAGGCCCTACCTATAGATTTTGGGCTTGTCATCATATGTCAGAATTTTTAGTTAAACCCATGGAGTTGTTATCAATTAATCAATCAAACTTTATTTATATTTATTTTAACTTATTCATCATAAAAAATAAATTTAATATTAGGATCGAAACTGTAAAAGGTAATGTAAAAAGCTGGTAAATAGAAATATAAATGGATAAAAAAAGATACATGATTAAACCCCAAATAAAGATACATAAGTGTAAAATGAGTTTAGGAAAAAGCTAAAAGTTTAACTTTACTTTTGAAATGATTAACACTTGCTGCCGACCTCAGGATGTAGATTTTAAGATTCTAAATATGAAACCAGCTGGGTATCTTGCAAAAGAGATTCTGAATCTCAATGGGACCGCCTAATAAAGGTATAAATAAAAAATGCAAATAAACTTTGTAAGTCTGTAAAGTTTGAGTGTTCAAACATAAAAAAATTTGCGTTACTGGCAGATATATACCGAACGTCCATAGAGATGCATTTGATGAGATTAGATGCATTACAAAACAGCACGCTAAACTGTTGATGAATACGTTTATGTCAGAATACTTTTGAAGTTGCTTAGTATTAGAATCCTAAAATTGCCATTGGTTTAACATGAAGTTAATTGAAAATTATCAGACGTGTGACGACACAATCCCAATCTCTGTAGGATATGGACCACATAGTACTGCTAAATCCTATATCTTTCCTTTCCTCAGCATGGAGGTTACTGACGACAGTCCTTCACCGCTGGCCCCTGTAGACAGTGAAATGACCCCTCCCTCTGGCCCTTCTGGTTCTGTGTTGAACTTGGACCGCTGCCCCTCACTTAGGGATGGTACGACGCGATCTCCAAGGCGATGCCGCGAGGGGAAGAGGCCGCAGCGACAGGGGGGCGGTCACCAGCAGCTGCTGCGGGAGGGCCGCAGGTTACCGGGACAACACGAGCACTTGAAGGCCTGCGGATCTGGGAGCGACACAGCGGAAAGTTCTCCTAAGAGGTTTGCACGGCGGGTCACCAGCTGGTCACAGAGATGCCACTAGCTCTGCTGCCATGGACATGAACTGATTCTGTTTCTGTCCTCACAGGAGAGCGCACTTCCTTCATGGACCATACCCAGCCACTCACTTCGGACCCAAGGCGTGTATACTTCCCAACCCTACTTCAATCATGTAAGCATACAGGGTTCTTACTGCGTTTCACTTGATATATTCATGGGTTTCAGCTTCCTCTTGTAGGGGACATTTTCAAGATTTGGAGCCCAAACAATTCGGCGGTCCCCAGGGGTTGGCATGGCATGTTAATTGCTTCTATAAAGTATTTTTTATTCATTACTGTTGTATAACATCTTTATTAACCAGAAAACAGTTAGATTTTTTTTTTAGCTCCTCAGGGAGGAGAAGGATGTTAATGGTCAACGTATCCACGGGTAAAATAGGGGTCGGTGGGAGAAAATGGTTGTGAACCACTGTGTTGGATTTCAACAGTTCATTCATCCATTTAGAAAGTTTAGATCATCAAATGTGTAACACATTTTCTAAATCGTTATACATTATTAATATGTTTTTTTTTTGTTCAGTAACAGACATTGGGGAATAACATAGGGGAATTTTAATGGCATGTTTTTTTAACTACATGTCTCATCCCAGGTTTTTGGCTGCCATTACAATATCTATCTGTACCTAAACATTTATTTCATCTCCCAATTGTACAACTCATGCATATAAGTTTGGAGTTTGTCCCTCATGGGTTAATCAGTGACAGCCACTGCAATCACAGATTGTGGATTCGTTCAGAAGAGGAATTCGAGCTTCTAGGAACTTCAAAATCTTTGTAATTAAGTCTCAGTTTACTTATCTTACATGAAGATAAACTGGTTTGTTTATCCCTTTTGCCCCTGTATTTTAGAAAGTATCTGTTTTTGTGTGTATTTATGTAGCTGTGTGTTGTAGGCACATCCAGGACCCGGCCAGTCAGCGGCTCACCTGGAACAAGCCTCCGGTGAACGTTCTGGTGATCCGAAAAATCCGAGATGAAAGCCTCGTCGAGCCATTCAAGGAGCTCTGCAGGTTTCTTGTGGAGGTAAAGACTGCACACTCTAATATTAGATTAACTATTAGGGTTTTTACTCTAAACTATTAAATATGTGATGGAGTATTAAGCCAAACATATGCTATATGTATCAGTATAAGGCCTTGTTTTCCTTGTGTGCTGTCAGTGTGTTAAGTGAATTGTACTGATCTGTTTGAGATCTTAAGCAGAAATGCTTGGCAAAACCAAGCTACGACGTTAGCAACAGCCGTTTTCTTTTTATTTATGCATAGCGCTCAAAAGATCAAGATCAGATCAAAAATATCATATTTCAGGTGATAATGCATCTAATACTAGCCAAACCCAATGCATTGCATAAAGGCACATTAAATATGGCGTAGAGGCGCAGAGAAGTGAAATAAATGCAGAAAAAGTGAAAAGTATAATTCATTTTATTTATTAAGAACGCATTTGTTATGTTTGACTCATGTCAGTTGCCTATGCACCAGGTGCTTGTACTCATCAATGTGATTACCTAATCACAATTCTTTTGTCTATTTTTAATATCTCAAAATCAAATCGAATATTGTGATTCATCACACACCAAAAAGTCATGTTGCAGTTTTTGTCCTATTGCCCAGTCCTACCCCACATCTGTGACGTAAAACACTTCATGTGTATTTTAATGTGCATTGGATGAAGCAGCGTAATGCTCTGTACTTTTACCACTCTTTTCCTGGTCTGGCAATAATCAATGCTTTGTTTTGGCTGAAGGAGACGTGCCTAAGAACAGATTGTCCATAAAGTTTGAGGGACTGAACATCCAATCTAACACAAATAGTTGAGGAAATGGTGCAGACATTTAGGCCAAAGTTAAGTCTGGTTTCACTTGCGTTGTCTTTTGACCATGTATTTTGTCCACTGCTGTGTTTTGTCTAACAACACTCTCAAAGTAGAGCAGTTATTCTATTCTAGGCCTGATTATACCAAGACTAAAACTAGGCTTAAACCAGATCAAAAGCAGGACTAAACCTAGGAGTCATTTGTGACTTTACCATGACTGAACTAGAAGTCTAAAACAGCATAAACTTTTATCCATCCAAGCTCAATTCAAACAGTCTATTATTGGCTATAGAAGTGCTAGGTGCAACTGTTCAACTTTTTGGGAAACATTACGTGCGTTATTTCTCTCATGGTTGATGTGATTTTCAGGAGAAGCAGATGATGGTGTACGTGGAGCGCAGAGTGGCGGACGATTCGACGCTCGCAAATGACGAGACTTTTGGGTCGATAAGAAATCAGCTGTGCACTTTCAGAGAAGGTGAGGCTGTCTTTGTGCTGCCTTTTTATTCAGATCCCAAAATGAAATGACATAATAATCGATCAATAAATGACAGTAAAAATATTAAATATGAAGCTGAGCACATATATTATTGACAATTAGACTTTATGTGTTTTTTTCAAGACCAGAGATAAAATCAAAAACAGAGTAGCTCAAAGAATAAACCAAAAAATAAAAACATCAGCCTTGCAAATGTCTTCCTATGTATTTCAGTCCAGTCCTTGACAGTTACTGCTTTTTTGCTGCAGCCAAAATTACATTCCACAGGTATCCATCTATCGTCTCCATTGCTGGTGTTTTATGTCCTAGATATACCGTATTTTCCGGACTTTTAGCCGCTCCCCTATATAAGCCGCATTTGCTCTATTTTAAAAAAAACGATAATAAAACAATACATAGGCCGCACCTTTTGTATAAGCCGCAGAACTCTTTCCTTGACTTTTGGCATCGCATGAGCTCGTCCCGCTGTCCCCTCCGTCCCCTCCAGCGTCTCACCGTACATTCATTGATGTTAAGCTTGCGTGCAGCGCGCGGTTTCCTAGCAAGATCGATGGCCTTCAGCTTAAAACTTGCTTCATACGAACTTCTTCGTTTGGGTTCCATAATGATGGGGCAAGAATTTGAAAATATATTTATAGTTTGGTAATTTGTCGTCCGTGTTCTATTTGCTAGCTGAATAAAAAAGCAACATCTGCTTCTTTGCTTAACTTTTCTGTAGTTTTGATTCTAATTCCGGTTAGTTCGCCCCTAGCGGTGAAAGAAAAAAACCACAGAAAAGCCGCAGCCTCTAAATAAGCCGCATGGCTCAAAACATCTGACAAAAGTAGCGGCTAATAGTCCGCAAAATACGGTAGTTTAAAAACATGTGCTAATGGGACATATTATTCTTTTAAAAGTTGCTTGTCGGATGATTGTAGGTTATGACGACATCTCTGACTGCATTGACCTGATCATTTGTCTGGGAGGAGATGGGACTCTGCTCTACGCCTCTTCCCTCTTCCAGGTATAATAGTTCTGCACCTTTTAACCATTCAACAAATCCTATATTTATGTCAATGACTCACTTTATTAGTTACTCAATGGGGGAATCGCTTTGTCTTCCTTGAGAAACGATTACTCAACCTTTAACTGAGATCAAGATTCAGTCGTTGGCAATTGTCAATGATCAGCCTGGGTCTTTTTGATGGAGAGGTCCAATCCTCTGTCCGTAAAAGCATGTGGTTTGGAGCAGAGTTCAGACTGTAGAGGACTATTTTTGGTGTTACATGCCACTGATTTAAAATGTGCACTTCCCCTTACATAAAGCATGAACCAGGAACTAGTTAGTGTTTTCTTTTAACCTTGTTTGCTTGTATTTTCTTAGGGCAGTGTTCCTCCTGTGATGGCGTTCCATCTGGGCTCTTTAGGTTTTCTCACACCTTTCAAGTTTGAATCCTACAAAACCGAAGTCGCAAAAGTGTTTGAAGGTAAATGAAAACGCAATAAAGACCTTTCTCAAGCAATTTAGATGCAAATTTGATGTTTTTGTGTGTATTTTAAATGCAGGAAACGCTGCCATCACGCTGCGCAGCCGCTTGAAGGTAAAAGTGGTGAAGGACCTGCTGCAGAGGACGGGGCGAGACCAGTCCACGCAGTCTCACAACGGGCTCTTGTCCCAGAGACACATCAGCTCTGAGGCCGGAAAAGTATCCCTGCAGCTACAGGTGAGGCAGCATCAGGCTCGGTGTACGCTCAGAAGGACATTTAAATTGTTAACAGATATGTGAAAATACTGCCAATATTGTTCTTTATTAATATAGTTTTTTAAATCTTACATTATTGTTGCAACTTATACGGTATATTTCACACGCCCCTTCGTTCTGGTGTTCAGTGGAGTTCAGTACCAATGAAAAGTTTGTGCCATGGCAATTAAGAATTCAAAACAAACTAATATTATATCTGTTGAATGGTGAAAAGTACTCAAAATGGCACCCATAACAGGAAACCAAAAATCATGAATACAACTGAACCAATGATTTCACTTCACTTTTAAGATCTGTCCAAGCATTTGAGGAGAAATATTAACATTTTGTGATGTCATATAATTAATTTAATGCAGTGACAAAACCATAATGTAAGACTTTTATTGTGTTGCATCTATCACTGATTTAGTGCAAATGTCAAGATTGTTAGTTATCCCTTTTTTTCCCGGTAAGAAAGGAAGTCACAACTGTTGGTGGGCGGACACACCGAGACACCTGACGAAAGAGTTAAAAAAAATTATTAAAAATTAAAAAAATAGACCAAGGACATGCCCAAAAGCAAGGTGTGTGACTAAGCTAGTCTCTTCTGCCGCTAACAAAGGGAATGTTTTCAGTTTGAGTGGAGTCCAAGAATTGTCTTTAATGCGATGAGAAAATAACGGTTTTATTTAAAATCCTAAACATCTGTCATAAATGTGTAATGTTAGTCATCAAATATCTAAAAGTGGATGTATTTAATTTATTCATGGAGGATAAATTAAATTGTAATCCCAGTTTACAAACAATTTTTCTCATTACTGTGCACGTTAAAGGGCTTGTACTGGATTTGGAACCGTGAGTGAACAAAATGTGCACCATGACAACCGAGACAAACAACTTTCCACAGAGTTCTTTCTTTTCAAAATCTATAGGCACTAAAATTCAGTCTGATGTTTCAGAAATACTAAACTATAGGTGTTTCCTGAATTAAACTTAAAATACAAAAAGTTTTTTAAAAATGTGATGCTAATATCAAATCAGGTTCCTGCAGTAAAATTCCCTTTCGATAAAGAATAATAAATGTTTGAAAGCATCTTTAGGGGCTTATCAACTATGTGGTGAATAACCCCAAGTCTAGGCTAAATTATTAAAACCTTTCACAGAATTTAACTTTTAAATATGCGTTTTGGGCTTAAAACAGCCGCTTTGTGGGTATTAGTTTCCACATTGCCGCTTGCCCTCCGTCATGCCTTTAAACTTTAATATTTAAATTTTTTTTGTCTTTGGCGAAAACGAATCACAAATTTACTTCTGGAACCTCGGCGGGCTTCAAAGGTTGAGCTCAATAAAACCCGAAAGCAAATGAATGATTGACTCTCGTATTAAAGTTTCATGTTTCATGTTATGACCTCATGTTTGCTTATGGACAGATTTATTTAAGTAATGTTGAATAAATGAGCCATAAAATTAGACTTAATAATCCTAGGGAGAATTTTATGAATTATGACATACATACTGTGGCTCAAAAAAGCAGTTGTGCTGTTGCATCATAGTGCTTGTTTTTTGTACTTGCTGCAACTGTGATGAGTGTCTGAACATTTATATGAATTGTCAGAATGCAATGCACACCTGGTTTGAGCTGAAACATCTGTGTAGAGCTGATTCTCAGGTTGGACTGAGGCTGGATCTTGTCCCAGAGCATATGGTGAAGCAGCCTTTTGCACCTTCCTCAGTCTGGTGAGATGCATTTGGTACTGATTAGGTGGTTTCCTTCATGTATGTGACGAATCAGCATAGTGTGCGTTTAGATCAGCCCGAAATCTGGAGTGGCTTAAGTTGAAAGCATATTTGTACCTCTACGACCTGACCAGTATATGACCCAAACTATGCTCACAAGACTCCCAGCTCTTGCAATTATACATACACCATTATTATATGAAAAAAGCGACCTTGAACAACATGCCCCATCTCGTCTGATCTCGGTGCATAAGCAGGTCTGGACCTGGAACTGGGACTGGAGACCTCGGGGCGAAAGTGACTCTAGTGCAAACTGTGTGTCTTTAGGCAAGACACTTCACCCACCGTCTAGTGTGAATATGGTGTGTGCGTGGTGGTGGTGGTGGTTGTCGAGGCAAATGGTGCAGATTAACAGCCTCACCTCATCAGTCTGCCCCAGCGCAGCTGTGGCTGAAATAGTAGTTTACGAGTCTGGTCTGAATGAATAATGCACACAATTGTAAAGCAATTGAACACCTAGAAAAGTGCTTCTTAAAAACGAATGAATTAATATGATTAATTAAACTCTTTTCAGTGGTGAAAATAGGTTGTAAAATTCCAGAAATTTTCAATGTTGGAAAATTCCCATTTGAATTATCAGAAATGTATGTGAATTAACAGGGATGAAGGAAGAATTAACACTTCTGAAGGTTGTTACTTTGAGTAATGTACAGACTCATAACCAACTGGATTTATGGAATACACTTTAATATTTGCCAGATGTGACCACTAGGGCTTGATGAGGAAAAAGGCTTCCAGGCTAAATAATATTTGAGGGATTGACTTGTTCTTGTGTTTATGCCACATGGTGGAAGATCACAATGTTCAATAAATGAAAGTACTATTATTTTGTGCAGAGAATGTCAGTCTATTTTGTAAAAGCTTGATTGTAAAATTGGTATGAAGAATCAGAATCTAGTATTTTAAATGTTTGTATCATGAAAAAACTAGCCAAGAGTAAAGTAATTATTTCCCTTAACCGTGTTACACTGCACACATAGTTGGAGGAAGCACTCCACAGTGGTGGAGGGTTGTGTTAATAAAAAGCATGTTCATTTGTTCAAATAAGTAAGAAATTGACATATAAAAGTCAATCACTGACATTCGGCAAAACACAAAGTAGTTTGATATTTATTTATTTATTTCAAAATTCCCAACATTTTTGAACAAAAATTCACATGGGAAAAAATCCCTGTTATTTTCTTCCCCTTTACAATAAGTGCAAAACATGCATTCAATTTATTAACTACCAACTTTGGTTGACATCAAGGAAAATTTCCATTGGTTTGTGTTGCCTTTTAGTAAAATGCACCACGAGTTCAGAAAACGGATGAAAGGATTTAAGTTGGCATAAAGCCGGTCCTCTCCTCCAGATGTTGTTGAAAAGGAGGCTGTGACGTTGGTATGAGCAGTGCGTCTGTTCCAGGGTGACGTACTGCTCCTGGATCGTGTCTCAGCTGCTCTGCTCTGGTTCAGTCCCAGGTGTGTTTATAACTGTGTACAGTGAACATCAGCCGGTTACCATGGACACAGTCATAATAAAGCCACTGCGTTCACGGACTCTACGGACGGTTGGATTTTGCAGATTGGACAATGGTTTCCAGACGACAAGAAGAATAGAGTTTGTTTGCAATTGGTTCAGATGCTTATGTAAGTGCAGGAATCGGGCAAATATATTATGTTTGTAAGCTGCAGATGGCGAAGTCGATTCATTATTTCAGCATCGAGTGAATTAGCTGGAGTTTTGGGAGTGACAGGACAGTAGAATCTGCCTTTTCACTTTTAAAGATGCTATTTACTTTTTACTTCTCCGTATACATTTACTTCTTTTTATTTATTTTATTCAACCAGGAAGTCCCAGTGACATTCAGAGAGCAGTCCAACGCAGCAGCCAACACAATCAACAGAACAATATTACATTCTCTCTAGAAAGAAAAATACTCAAAGTTGTTTTTTTGCTCAAGACCTTAATGTCATTACAAGTAAGAAAATAAATAAATAACTGGATGAATATATATGTATAAGTGAATAATACTATTTGCACACAAGGCAAATGGTTGACTTATGTACTGTCTAAAAGGCCTGTGACTTTGTATAATGTATAGATTATAATGATGTCCTCCACTGTGTTTTGTTTTGATGTGTGCTAATGTACACAACAAAACCTCAATAAAAAGTGAATGACAAAAAAAAATAGATGTTCCACACAAAATATCCATCTAGATATTCTCTGGAACATGTGATGAAGACAAGAGTTGTAAAAGCTGAAAAACAACTTAAGCATTGCATTGAGATGTCTTTGCTCTTACATTTATAACTCTGTCCTGATCCAAGGACTAAAAGTAAATGCTGTTGTGAAGTTTTGTGGAGCCTGTTGCCGAGGAGACCATGCGTCAGACACTTCACTTCCTCTGACGCTTAACCAAACACGCTGTGAACGGAGACGGCCGTTTGTGATGTTAAGCAGCGTGCGGATCTTTATCTCCGTGGGGCTCAGCGGAGTCTCGAGAGAGAGGGTTTTAGGGCTGAAATACAGAAACGGACTGTTACCGTGTTTACCGGGGGCTGACCCCAAGAACATCACGTCTCTCCCACCGCGGGGCGTTTACGTCAGTGCAGTGGACCGCAAACTCAGCGCTGCAGTGCGAGAGAGAGACTGAGGGAGGGACAGAGAGAGACTGAGAGAGAGAGAGACGGAGAGGGACCGAGAGAGAGAGGCGGAGAGGGACCGAGAGAGAGAGGGACCGAGAGAGAGAGGCGGAGAGGGACCGAGAGAGAGAGGCGGAGAGGGACCGAGAGAGAGAGGCGGAGAGGGACCGAGAGAGAGAGGGACCGAGAGAGAGAGCGGAGAGGACCGAGAGAGAGAGGAGACGGAGAGGGACGAGAGAGAGAGACGGAGAGGAGCGAAGAGAGCAGAGAGACGGAGAGGGACCGAGAGAGAGAGACGCGGAGACGGGACGAGAGGAGAGAGAGACGGAGAGGGACCGAGAGAAGAGAGAGACGGAGAGGGACGGCGAGAGAGAGAGAGAAGACGGAGAGGGACCGAGAGAGGAGAGAGACGGAGAGGGACCGAGAGAGAGAGAGACGGAGAGGACCCGAGGAGAAGAGAGAGACGGAGAGGACACGAGAGACGAGAGAGACGGAGAGGGACAGAGAGAGAGAGACGAGAGGGACGAGAGAGAAGAGGCGGGAGAGGGACGAGAGACGGAGAGACGGAGAGGGAGCGAGAGAGAGAGAGACGGAGGGACCGAGAGAGAGAGACGGAGAGGGACCGGAGAGAGAGAGAGAGACCGGAGAGGGACCAAGAGAGAGAGCAGAGACGGAGAGGGACAGAAGAAGAGAGAACGGAGAGGACGAGAGAGAGAGAGGCGGAGAGGGACCGAGAGAGAGAGAGGCGGAGAGGGACTGATGAAAAGAGACGAAGGGAGACTGAGAGAGAGGCAGAGAGGGACTGAAGGAGAGAGACTGAGAGACAGCGAGAGAGGGACTGAGAGACAGCAAGAGAGAGAGGGACTGAGAGACAGCGAGAGAGAGAGACAGCGAGACTGAGAGACTGAGAGACAGCGAGAGAGAAAGACTGAGAGACAGAGAGAGAGAGAAACTGAGAGAGAGAAACTGAGAGAGAGGGAGAAACTGAGAGGGAGACAGAGAGAGAGAGAGAGAGACAAAAGGGAAAGAGAGAGACAAAATGGACAGAGAGAGAGACTGAGGGGACTGAGAGAGGGTCTGAGAAAGAGGGAGAGAGACTGAGGGAAACGGAGACTGAGGGAAACAGAGATTGAGGGATTGAACGGAGAGAGAGTCAGTGAGAGGCTGCTAGAGGCAGAGTGCGAGAGAGATGGGGGGGTGGGGAGAGAGTGCGATAGAGAGAGAGATAGAGGGAGAGACGGAACAAGAGTAAGCTAGATGGAGAGGGAGGTGGAGAGAAAGGCAGGATGGGAGGGGCAGATGGAAAAATAGAGAGCGAGTTGAAGAGAGAGACAGAGAGAGAGACTTGACTTGGTGTGCAGCCTGTTCTCACTGTAAACCGAGACAATAAGAGTTGGACTTTGAGCTCGGTCAAGGACGTATTTACTTTCGCTTTCCTTATCACTAAGTACATTTGTCCTGTGTCGGTCTGAGCGCCGCCGATGGATCATGAACAAAGCTCGCGCTTTGGTAAACAAATAAAACCACACAGAGCTGCCACGGAAGCCGCAGGTGGCTCTTACCAACTTGGTCGAAGGACGGGGGGCACGAACGAGGACCCTGTGCCACATACTGTCATATTTAAAAACATCATTATTTAGCTCCTCAGCAGTATAAGGCAAATGAGTCACTAAATACTTGGATGTCATGGTAATTTGTACTTTTACCACTAGCAATATTTGTATTTGTATTGGTAAAATGTCATCATTTTATTTCACAGTTCCTGTGGTGGAAACAGTAAAATAGTGTTCTATGCGTCAGTATGTTTAACCTGAGGCCTTGACATTTCAGCGCTGAGTAAAGTGTCCTCAATTTAACTACATTTATCAAAAGTACATTCTGTGCTGGGGGAAAAACACAAACAAAAAAAGAGTTTGAAACTTAGATTGAGTACTGCCCTCAAGTGGTCATTTTATACTGAAGTTTCTACTTTCATTAGAACTATTATAATACCATATCAGTTATGTGTACTTGCTCCTGGAACAAGCATTTTCTTTGGCATTAATAAAGTCTCGTCTCTTAACAGTTCATCTCAAAGTGCATATATATATACACACACACACACACACACGCAGACATATATACATATATATACACACACACGCAGACATATATACATATGTATGTATGTATATATGTATGTGTGTGTGTGTGTGTGTATATATATATATATATATATATATATGTGTGTGTGTGTGAGTGCCTCTTGTTTGTTTGTGTCCAGGTGTTGAATGAGGTGGTTGTGGACCGCGGCCCGTCCTCGTACCTCTCCAATGTGGACCTGTATTTAGACGGACGCCTCATCACCTCAGTGCAGGGAGATGGTACGCACAATCCGCACAACACGCTCCGTGTTTAGAGTATACCGTGTTTTTCCTGATAAATATCCAGAGAGAAGGTTTAACCGGGTCATATCAGTGTTGAATCAAGTGTTCAAACTGATAATTTAGTGACGAGGTCAATTTGTGCCTTAAATACATTCACCTACAGCACAAACTCAACACAAACCTGCTTCTAATTAAACTCAAAGATGTATATACTGTGTTTTAATCTGCAAACACAATATCTTATAGGTGCACTATAAAACTTTTCTGATAATGCTTTGCTTAGTTTGTATCACAGTATGCCATTTGAAGCAGAACTGAGTGACTTCAGCGATAGAGCTCCCCCTGCAGCTCCCTTGTGAAAATACACTGTCAGAGCACAGACCCTTTTTCTTCTTTTTTAAATGAAATAAATCAGTAAAATTGCAAACAAAACCATCACACAGACTTATAAAGACATTTAATAAGGTAAAAATGTTTCTTAGTTTTCCTTTAACTTATTTATCTTGCATTTATCCAATACCAGCTGTTTTTATTGCTCAAACATGTATTAAAAAACATGAAAGGTTACATGGAGCACCTTTAATTTCCGTCCAGTTTCCTGTCATTCTTGTCCTGTCTGTTCCTCAGGCCTGATCGTGTCCACGCCCACTGGAAGCACCGCGTACGCCGCAGCAGCCGGAGCCTCCATGATCCACCCCAACGTCCCGGCCATCATGGTCACGCCCATCTGCCCTCACTCGCTCTCCTTCAGGCCCATCGTGGTGCCCGCCGGGGTCGAGCTCATGGTGAGGGGGAGTCTGGGGAGAGCGGCTTCAGTCTGGGGAGAGCGGCTTCAGTCTGGGGAGAGCGGCTTCAGTCTGGGGAGAGCGGCTTCAGTCTGGGGAGAGGGCCTTCAGTTCTGGGGCCTTCAGTCTGGGGAGAGCGGCTTCAGTCTGGGGAGAGGCGGCTTTCAGTCTGGGTGAGAGCGGCTTCAGTCTGGGGAGAGGGGGCTTCAGTCTGGGCTTCAGTCGGGGAGAGCGGCTTCAGTCTGGGGAGAAGCGGCTTCAGTCTGGGGCTTCAGTCTGGGAGAGGGGCTTCAGTCTGGGGCTTCAGTCTGGGGAGAGCGGCTTCAGTCTGGGGAGAGCGGTTTCCAGTTGGGGAGAGCGGCTTCAGTCTGGGGAAGCGGCTTCAGTCTGGGGCTTCAGTCTGGGGAGAGGGGCTTCAGTCTGGGGCTTCAGTCGGGGAGAGCGGCTCAGTCTGGGGAGAGCGGTTTCGTCTGGGGAGAGCGGCTTCAGTCTGGGGAGAGGGCTTCAGTCTGGGGCTTCAGTCTGGGGAGAGCGGGCTTCAGTCTGGGGAGAGCGGCTTCAACGTCTGGGGCTTCAGTCTGGGAGACGCTTCAGTCCGGGAGAGCGTTCAGTCTGGGAGAGGGCTTCAGTCTGGGGCTTCAGTCTGGGGAGCGCGGCTTCAGTCTGGGGAGAGCGGTTCAGTCTGGGCTTCAGTCTGGGGAGAGCGGCTTCAGTCTGGGGCTTCAGTCTGGGGAGAGCGGTTCAGTCTGGGGAGAGCGGCTTCAGTCTGGGCTTCAGTCTGGGGAGAGGGGCTTCAGTCTGGGGCGTTCAGTCTGGGAGAGCGGCTTCAGTCTGGGGAGAGCGGTTTCAGTCTGGGGAGAGAGCGGCTTCAGTCTGGGGAGAGGGGCTTCAGTTGGAGCGGGCTTCAGTCTGGACGAGAAGCGCGGCTTCAGTCTGGGCAGAGGGGCTTCAGTCTGGGGCTTCAGTATACATCCGGGGAGACAGGCTTCAGTCTGCGGAGACTCAGTCGGGGCTTCAGTCTGGGAGAGCAGGCTTACAGTCTGGGGCTTCAGTCTGGGGAGAGCGGCTCACATCTGGGGAGAGCGGGCTTCAGTCTGGGGCGAGCGTTCAGTCTGGGTAGAGCGGCTTCAGTCTGGGTCCAGTCTTGGGGAGAGCGGCTTCAGTCTGGGGAGAGCGGCTTCAGTCTGGGGAGAGCGGCTTCAGTCTGGGGAGAGCGGCTTCAGTCTGGGGAGAGCGGCTTCATGCGGCGCCGCTGATGGTCCAATGTAGCGACGTCAAGAGTATTTGGTTCATCGATAATCGGGATTATTTAGGGCACAATAAAATCGTAAGAACTAAAAAACAAAAAAAATAATCGTGAATATTTTAGAAGCAAAATTAACTGTTTTAAAACTGTTTTTCTTCACTGTTTTTTGACTTGTATACTTTGGGTTTTTCATTGAAACGATTTCAATAAATAATGCGACCAAGACGGTGTAAGGGAAGTGTTTTGCCCAGAGACACAGTAACTGCAGTTTAATGTGGACAGAGTTCGATTTGAACCGCCACCCTTCTTAGTTAATTGACAACCGCTCCACCGCCTAATCCGACCTTCGAGTGCTCAAATGAAATCACCTTTTAAACGTTTTGTCTTGTCCCAAACCAGATCACGCTGTCCCCTGATGCCAGAAACACAGCCTGGGTTTCATTTGACGGACGGAAAAGGCAAGAGATCCAGCACGGAGACTGGTAATGTTAGACTCTACTTTGGTATTTTTAACTGTGGCGTGCGGTCAGGGCAATCAAGGCAAGCAGTGTTTGACCAATAAAATCTTAAATTACCGTGTGTCACAGCTATATTTAAATTGTGCTGAAATATATCCAAATAAGCCTTGTTTTCCCCTCACTTCTGCTGCTGAAGCTTGGCTGGAAGTCACAGTGTCCTTTAGTGGCCTCTACAGGTCGCTGAGCAGTACTGCAGGAAGCTTGATTCTTCTTCTCCCATGAGCTTGTAGAACCAGAGCGGACAGCAGCTTGTTTTAGAGGTCTGCATATGCGCTCTGAGGACCCCATGGATCTATGCTCAAGCCACGCTGAATAAACCTGTGTGAGAATCTTGGATGTTTGCAGGTTTTGTCCTGACTGAGCATGTGCAGAGGAGAAGTGACGCAACAGCAGCGCCAAGTTTCAACTGACTTTAAAAACTATCTTTTAGAGACAAGTCTGTGTTTGTACCTTTGGCTCTGCTCATGTTTCTAATGATTAGACATTAGTTAGAAATACAGGCAGTATTTTGACGACATAGAGCGCTAATTTGTGTAATGAATGAATCGGTGAAGTGAGCAGTTTAAACGGGTAAGGTAGTTTAGCTCAGTAAGTTAGGCGTTTTCCCTGCACAAAGGAGACCGGGGTTTGAGACCGGTTTTTGTTTTTTTTTCACTTTTGTGTGCAAATATGATCCACGAAATATCCATGAACATCCCAAGTCTGCTTTCCCATCCATAAAAGTCACTGCACGCGACTGAATTTGAACCGTAAACGTTTGCCTTGTCCCCAGCATAAAGATCACGACCTCGTGTTACCCGGTGCCCTCCATCTGCTGCTATGACCTGGTGTACGACTGGTTCGAGAGCCTGGCCCAGTGTCTGCACTGGAACGTGAGGAAGCGACAAGCTCGACTCACCGACATCTCAGACTCCTCCGACAACGAAAACTGAAAAAGGCACCTTGTTTTTTAAACCCCCTGGGTTTGGGTGAGTCATGTGGACAGTAATATGGTAATATAAGTGAAGAATAATTACAATGGCCTCAGTAATACCTGTTAACTCAACTGGATTATGGAAGCTACCACCATGTCCCGAAAAGCAAGTTGCACTTTAAATTTAAGACTGAGAAATGAGAAAGTAAACTATGAAACTAGAAATGTGGTGAGGCTACAGTAAAGATAAACTAAAATAGCCTCAATAAAAGTATTTTACTCGTGTGGCTCCTGGAAGTCCCTCAACTAAAAGCATGTTGCACCTTAAATTCAAGCTTAGAGAAGTGTAGTATATTTTTCCTCGGCGACATTATTTATTTAACAGACTACGGTCACACTGCAGGTCTAATATGATTTTTTTTTTTCATGACCTTGTGAACAGCCCGAATCAAATGTAAAGACTTTAATGTGACGCAGGCCCCTTTCATGTGTAGTACTAAATATCAGATTGAAAGTGATTGAACACGAAAGTCACATTTATCCGACTTCTACGGCTGAAATGATGAAGCGTTACATTTTTCACTGGAGAAGGCCGGAATGAAACATAATAAAACGGTCCTAAAGCGAGCCCGGTGTTAGGGGCAACACTGTGGAACTGGTGGTATCAGAAAGTCCCACGTTTTAACATTTGATTCGATTTTCTTTCAGTGTTCAGCTTCACTTTGTCTTGTGCATCATGGATTAAAACACATTTTGCACTGTAAAAGCACTTAAATAGATTACTAGTGTTTGTTACAACTTTAAAATGAAATGAAATCCCAGTTGTTGTCATTTCTGTACGATGATTTACTTTTAGCAACTTTTAGAGACGTTGACCAAGTTGCTTTTGAGGCTTAATAAAATCTGAAAATTCTCACATTTCACTTTTGGAACATGCTGCAACTTTGTAAATGTGAATCTGCTCTTGAAATGTCTTAAGACACTAAATGAGTGGATGCTTTTCTGAGCCTAAAAATGTGACTCTTTACATGCTTCGGTAACTGAATGTTATATTTAATGATGTATTTCCAAATAATGTCACTGTTTTATTTGTTCTCGCTTTAACCAAAGAGAATCCATTTAGTCCATTGTGGTGAGACTTGGTTGTCAACAGTAAAATGTGAAATTCTAATGTCATTTTATTTCTTTTTTACTACTGTCGGTCCAGTGGTTCTTAAACTGTTGTACAACTGAAACTGCAGGTCGTCTGTAGAGATCTTCAAACGGTAGAGCTTGTTTGGACCCGTTTGAAGTCTGCTTTAGGCCAAATGCTGACATGGTTTTGTTTGTAGTTAGTCTTTGTTTAGTTTTGGTCAGGTTTTACCCCCGGAGTTCTGATTCAGTCTTGGTTTAATTATATGTGATCAAATCCTCCCAACTTTAGTTTCACTGATGTTACTTTTATTTAGAACGTATAAAACCTTTGAAAAATGAAATGCATAAACAAAATGAAACGGACAAAAAATAAGGATTACAATCAGTGTAATCCCTCTTCCGTCCAGGAGTGTTCCATTGTAGAAAAAGATTCAGTTGTTTCATCTGGACTCTGTTTTTAGAAAATCAAAACGTTTTGACTCTCATCCAAGAGTCATTCTCAATCTGTGAAACAAGTCTGGGAACTCGGATATTTATCCCACTCTGTGTAGGCCCTGCCCACCGGGCGGGACCTCCTGATAAAGGGTGTTTACAGTTTCACTTGAGACTGCTCTTTGTATTCTAACCACCTTTTGTCAGTTTATAATAGGGTTCGATAGCGCATTACTTACAGGGCTGTTAGAATACAAAGAAGAGTAGTCTCAAGTGAAACTTTATCAGGTCCCCCCAGGAATGTTCATACGACTAGTCAAACGATAATTATTAAAATACATTATCAATCAAAGATTGAAATATGATGACTGAAGACTTCCAGATGTAGAATCTGTACAAATAAAATGTATTGGTGATCGGTGACAGAAGTTTATTCTTTTTGCTTCCGTTTGTTCTAAAAAGGTCTTGGTGCTTTTTGTACGTGTTTGAGTCTGTACAATTCAGATAACTTACACGATGGTCGAAATACCTCGAACTACAATTGCTTTTTAATGATCAACTAGTCACAATTAGTCGATTAATCTATTAGAAAACTAATCATAACCCAGATTTCAGTATAGCAGAAATCCTTTGTCACATTTAATCAGACTTACATGGTGTAGTAACAATTAAAACATTTTTTTTTTAGGTTTTTGCCAATGAAAGCTGAACATTGTTTGCAGTTCTGCGTCAAACAGTTTAAGAATCACTCAATCTTCATTTCAATAAAGACATTTCTCCAGAAACAACGCGCATGTGCTTTGTATATTTTTATTGCAATAAGATAAGATACATATATATTTCCAGACATCCAATTTGTTTTATTAAATTATACTCTAATAATAATATTGCATGAGACAGTCTTCAGGAGAACGGACCCAAGACCCAGGCGACCAGAAAGACACAGATAAAACATTAGTACATTTTTTTCAGTGAAAGCAGCAGCAGCAGAAAGAGTAATACTACGACAGAAGATGGACCGATACTGTGCGACAAACAAACATGAGCTGCGTCTGAAATGTTTGCACCAGTTTGTAGGACGACCACCGGCGGTTTACAGAGGGCGACTTGAACAAAATGTGAATAAAACGTGAGAAAATAGATGAATTCCGTGTGGTTTGGTGACGCGCAGAGGCAACATAAGTCATTTTGAAGTCTCCCAGTTCTTGCTTTAATGTAAACTTTAAATTGCTTTTCACAAATCAACCATAACATAATGACCACCTCTGAATACTACTCTGACCCAGAAGCAAACACAATTCCTGGTCTATCTATATGTACAATTAATGACATTTCACATAATATGCTGATTATTGCACTAATCGATCACAAAAATGGTGTAATCCAGAGCATTAACATTGACTCTCACGTGCGTTCAATCCACAGATACGCCTTTCCTCTAGTGGGAACGAAAAAGAAATAATCGTTTGTGTAATTGTGATTTCAAAGTTACATACTGCCACTTTAACCTGTCAGTGGTCATAATGTTATGGCTGTTTCAATTCTTTTTACTGCCCCTTTATGGACAGCTGTGGCCAGTGTTTGAGCAAATGGTTTCGAAATGGCAAAGGTTAAATACTGACCACAACATGATGAGTAAAGACAAGAAAAAAAAAAAATACATTTAAATCCTTTACAAAAATCCCACTAATTCTAAACGTACACAGAAATTCATGACACTGAAAATTACACACACAAAAAAAGTCAAGGGGAATAAAATGGTAGCGGTTAATGAATGGAAAAGTAAGAATTATAAACTAGGCATGTGTATATTTTATCTCTCATAATATCATTAATGATCAGTTAAATAGACTCTTTGCTATGGCTAAAACCTTGGTCAGAATAACTTGCGGAAACGTCATTAAGGTTGAGAAGCGGACGAAGTAAAATAAAATGTTGAATTGACGTGGAATTTGAATGCAAACGTCTTGAGCAGGTAAAAAGTCTGTGGAAAACTCATTTAGTCAAAATTCTTTTCCGATTACGTTCCAATTCCAATTGATGTGTTGGTTTGTTAGCCAACAACTCAAACATTGGTCCAATTGTGAAAAGAATCTCGGAAGAGTCAAATAATGCTTTGTTTTTTTTTATAAAGAGAAATCTGTACTACTGCTAAAAGAATAGACTCCTGCCACAAGGGGTCAGTAAAGAAACAATTTATTAAATATTTGAAATCTGGAGGTTCCGGAAGTAAATTTCACATTAATATTCCTTATAAACTTTTGGAAAAATAAAATTATTACAAGTTTAAAGTCACAACTTGTGCGGTTGTTTTCAGTCCAAAACTTCAAATTAGGCCAAATGTTTCAATGACTGTGTATGTTTCAGAAACAGTTTTAAAAAAAATATTATTATATTATTAATTATCATCATTATTATCTATCATCATAGTCTTTGCTCATTAGCCCTGAAGCAAGTTTAACATTTTTATCTTTATTTTTGGAAGCTGTCTATAGGACAAATGAATGAAGAACTTTACTTCTGGACCTTCAAGTTTACATTTTATCTTTATTTTAGAGGACATTTTGGATTAAATATTCCATTTCAAACCTGCTCAAAACCTTTGCCAAGTATTGCAATATCATGGATGGGAAAAAGTTGCGTTATCTCTCTTATGTTTTTACGCTTTAACACAAGGATAAATTCAGATGTTTGGCACTAGAGTGTGGTCGACCGGTTTGAGAAATCATGAGCTAAACTTAATTTAACTTTTCCCCCCCAAAACAAATTAGACACATCAGCTGCGTCCAATTTAGTCCTTGACGATTCGATGCCAAACAAAAACGAGACTGACCCAAACATTCACGGGACAAAGTACCTCTGAGGGGTTTCCTTTGAGTTAAATACAGGCTTTTGGTCCATCTGGTTTAGTTTGTGAAAGCGCTGGTCCACGTGAGGAGCGGCCTGAGGATGAAGTCACACTCGACAGCTGTTTTACAAAACCGCCATTACATAATTGACCAAATAAGTCTATTGCCACGATCGAAATGGCCCCCTTCACACCCGACAGCGCGGCGTCCTCAATCTTTTTTATATAGCATTTTAACACAAGTGGAATCATTCAGTCTCGGAGAAAAGAGCGTTCTCCCTTTAACTAAAAGCTCCTCACCTGCGTCACAAATATACTTTTACTATTATCAGAGTTAGCGTTTACCCACGTGAGCTAACCATATCTGTTGCGTTGTATAGAACTATTAAGTACATTTTGATAGAAAGTAGGATTGTCTCAATAAATCATCATTTGATTAAAAATTGAGAGTTGTGTGCAAATTTTTCAATCTCATTATACCAACTTCTCGATTGACGCCAACACAGAGACAACTAGACACATTTTAAAGTGACATTCAAATAGAAAATGTATGAAACGTAATCATGTTTTGTTATGGATTGTTTTTTTTTATAGTAAAAAAATGGCGTGCTGATAACTTTGTGGATCATAAAGCACCAGAAACACTTGTCAAACTGTAGGTCTTTAAAATGCTATAACATCTCTCGAACTCGAGCCACTTTAGGTCTGAACGGGGCCATGGAGGTTTCTGTGGACTGAAGCTAATCTTTTGTAACCTACTCCTCAAGTCTAGACCCTGACAAACGAAGCTGATAAATGTCTAAATTCATTTCTTAGTTGAAACCCCGGTGTGCGGTTGTGGGTTTCCTCGGGCCGAACACACAGATGTCCAATGGCAGTTTTAAATAACATTTTGGTGTCTAATCCACCAAAATAAGGCTGCTTCTTCTTAAATTGTACACGTTTTCCACCGTTTTGTCCTTATGGCGTTGACTTTACACTGGGGTCAGTTTAGTGGAACATCTAAACACTTGTAAATGTCGTGACGGGGCGGGACAGAAGAAGTCGTGGCGGCGAACGGACTTTAAAGTTTATGATTGACAAGTTTTCGTTTCGCCATCTTTTTTCTTCTCCTCCTCCTCCTCTTCTTCTTCTTCTTCTTCCTCCTCCTCCTCCTCTTCTTCCTCCTCTTCCTCCTCCGCTGCTGCTTCTTCCTCTTCTTCTGTATGTTGCTCTAGCTCTTCTCTGGTTATCATTTCAAAATCATTCCCGTTGCTGTGTTGCGACCCTTCGTCTTCCCGCCTGTCGCTATCGGAATCCGACTGTCGTTCTAAACCTGCGCCTTCCTCCTCCAACGCCGCCCCTTCCTCCTCCAACGCCGCCCCTTCCTCCTCCTCCCCCTCCCTCGCCTCGTCGTCGTCATCCTCGTCGTCGTCGTCTTTCTTCTCGCTGTCCGATTTGTCGCTGTCGGACTTGGGGGCTTTGTCGGCGGCGCCGTCGGTCTTGTCGTCGGTCTTGTCCTGGGTGCTTTTCTTGGAGGACGACGACTTTGGGCCCTTGTACTCGTGCGTGTACAAGGGCCTGAAGGAGTCGATGAAGCCCACGTCCGCCGTGAGGTTGGGCAGGAACCAGAAGTGATGACGCCCGCCCGAGAACAGCCAGATGAACAGGAACAGGATACAACGTGCTGAGGGTGAGAGAAAGTTTTATTATCACGACACTCGTTACGCGGCAAAGGCATTTCCAGGGCTGTAGACATTTTGGGTCAATACAATACAGGCCCAGTGCAACAATAAAACATGTAAAAAGGAGGCGGGGCGTGGCACTGGCAAAAGCGCTGAAAATTAATGTAAACAGAGAAGTCCTGTAAACCGCTCCAATGATGGTGCTTTCTCAACTGGTTCATCTGTACTCATCCTATTGTCTGTCATTTTTAGTGTGTGTATAAAAAGTGAGTGAAAGAGCGTGTACCAACTATCTAAACCAAGTGATATTTTAGGTTTGATTGCATTTTCTCTCACCAATTTGATCAATTCAAAACAATTAGAGGAAAATTAGAAGGCGTACGCAACTCATTTTACACATTCAAATCAAATAATATATTACGTAATGTGTGTACACTTGTTGAAGTGTGTGTCTGAAACATTTACCTCTTAGCAGATTGAGAGGCTCATTTTACAGGCTTTTCTAATGCAAGATCGTCCTGTTTGTATCATTCACAGATGACCTAAACTGGAACAGTCTGACCCGGACTGTAATGTGCTGTGATAAACTCAGATTTAAGGCTTGTGTAATCTGATTTAAAAAAAAAAAGCCCTGCTGTCATTTTTGCAGTTTGTGCTTCCTTTAAAATATGAAGCAACATTTTGTTTCTGCAGACCGCTGCTTTTTATTCAGCTTTTTTTTCATTTTGTCCAGAAAGTTTTTACAACAGCAATTTATAGTGTGCTTTGCTTTACAACGCTCACTTTTCAGCATAAACTTTAACACATACGTTTTTCTTGACATTGTGGTTTATAAACTCTTTTCCAGGTACGACTGGTGCAACACAGGCAGCTCAAGCTTTAGACTGATTTAATTCCTGCTCATCCAATGAAACATATTACCAGTACAATACAACCGATCCATGTGGCCCCTTTCCACATCTATAATGGTAAATAATTTGAATTCACATTGATTTGGAGACAGCCCTGGTCTATTATTGGCTTTTGCTACTCCAGCTTTAGTCTTAATCGGGCACTGGTTAATTTTCAGTTTAGTTTAATAGGGTGTAGGCCACTTGCTCAGTCCTGACTTCCCCTTAGCTTTGACAAAAGTGGTAAAGTGGACATCAACAATGGATTCAAGTATATGTCGTTGAGTACAAATCCAATTTGGGAGCGATATTGCGTTCTTACCAACGGCGAGGAGCAATATACTGGCCACGAAGCATCCGGCCGCCACGCTGAGGTAATAGACTCCCACTCTCATCTCCGCCGGCCACAGGGGGAACAGAGTGGCTGCGATCACGGCGATCACTGTCAACACGAGGAAAACAACACGTCGGGAACAAAGTCTCTGCAGCAGGCAAGTCGCAATATCACATTTTAGCAGTGAAATCATGCATTTTCTTTCATTCTCATTGTCCAATAGAGCATCATTCAACTAGTGTGACCAGCTTTATGAAATCAAACTAAAATAAAAGGCTAATGTGACAGATAAAAGGGCTGTTTGGGTGTAGGGTTTTAGAGCATAAATTGCGAAGGTTAAGTAAAAACCCATTGAGGTCGAGACTTCTTTTTAAATTCTGCTTTGAAAATCCTCACGTAGGCTGGGCGAGATGATTTAATTTGTCTAATGAAAACTGGAAATTAACATTGAATTCATCTGAGCATAAAAACCTTTAAGCCATTTAAAAACAAAAAATAGTCAGATTCCTTCCTCCCAACACTGAACTCTGCACACCTAAGCTCATCGTCGACGACAACGATCTTGACTAAAGTTAGATGAATTGCCTGAATGAGAATATGGATTCATCTTGACATCCTTAATACACAACAAAACAGTTACGGAAAATTAAACTGCTCATTTTGGCAATACAGTCATCGATTCAGCGTTTCTCTGTTTATGTCACAATATAAGTGTAAAAAGCATAATCATAATATAAATATAATAAATATAATATAAATTCAGTTTGTACTACAACATTCTGAATGTTTAATTTCATATTGCTGGTCACATACTAGAGAAATGATGATCCTATTGGTCAGCCTCGTTCATGCGCAGAGTGAGTGACAGGAGGACTTAACCAATCACAGTAGTGTGTGAACTCTCAGACACAGATTCATACAGAAAACCAGAATGATTCTCTTTTTTTAACTGCTCCCACTGACCCCAAACTCACCAAGAATGAGTCCCATGGCGAAGGTCTTAAAATGTACAGGGTCATAAATCCACACATACACCTACAGATGAGACATGAACATTCATTTTTACTTTCACCGTTTATTTTCCAGTTTGTATTGTGGAACTACACAACATCAACACTATGAACTCACCTCGTTCCCGTCCAGGAAAAGTTGGTCGTCGTGAGGCTCAAGTTTAAATTTCTTTTTCGTTTCCTTCTTCTTTTTGGGCGATCCGGGGCTATCATCCTGGAAATCACACAACAATTGACAGTTCACACACATTTTAGACACTCAAAGAGGGAAATGGAGAGTTTAGATAGAGCTGAAACTTAAAATAGGGCGGTTCAAAACTGCAGAACTGCTTCTCATCATTGATTTAGCAGAAAAATGTCTCATCAAAGGCGTAAAAGTCAAATTTTTACTATCAAATTTGAACATGTCCTCTTTAAACTTAAATGTTGTGATGTCATATGTGCACAGCCAGTACTGAGTGACACTTACAGTCTTCTCCTTGTCCTTCTCTTTCTCCTTCTCCTTGTCTTTCTCCTTCTTGTCTTCCAGCTCCTTCTTCTTGTCCTTCTTGCTCTTCTTTTCCTCCTCTTTGCCGCTGTCTCCTTTCACTTTTTCTTTTTCTTTTTCCTTCTCCTTCTTCACGTCTTTCTCTGGCTTCTTCTTCATCACTTTGAGAGCTCGATGGAAGAATTGCTTCTTCAGGAGCCTGCGTGAGAAAAATTAGGCAATTATTAAACCTTCAAATATTGGTGGACAAACCCTCAGTCTCTAGAACCAAACAAGATTGTAAAAAATATGAACCGTTTTTCTCTCTAATGTATCAAAGTAAGAGAAGAATAATAAGTAATAAGTGAACTATAGAAAATCTAGGTTAAAGTATATTGACAGTTATTACCTGTTGGCAAATGTAATGAACATATAAACAATAACCACTAGGTGTCTGCGCTGTCTACAAACGACAGCAGTGTATCATCTGCTGCCTCATTAAAACAAATGGAATAGAATGTTTACAAAGTACCAGGCTCCGTGCGCAGCTATTCTCAACACCCACGACGGGTCTATAAAGTCACAGCTCACACGTCACCTGTACCACATTACCTCACCACATATTTGTTGTAAATAAACATTGGTGTCGCGCGTTCGTACGGGTGCCGCGCGTTCGTACGGGGGCAGCGCGTTCGTACGGGTGCCGCGCGTTCGTATCGGTGTCAAGTTGGCGTGCACAGATTTGCTCTCACCTGTTGCAGTACTCGACCACAGACTCCCTGGTGGTGAAAACGGCCTCTTCTCCCTTTTTGGCCTTGGCCCATTTGGAGTCCATCAGACTGTCCACCGCTTTGGAAGCTGACCAGACCAAAACAAGCGAGTTGTCATACTGAGGCACAGTAACTGGATATGCAGTGTTTTACTTCAGTTTAAACCTTTATTTATTTGTACAATGGCCTTGTCTGCAATAAACAAACGCTATCTCGATTCTTGTAATCATTGTGGAAGACTAAAGGGAACTTTTGTCAGAGGGATTTGCATATTTGTTCATGTAATAAAGACATCCATTTTGCCCCATTACAGATGTATTGTAAAAGCAGCTTTAGGGTCAGAATAAGACCCCGGAGTGCTGTCTGCATGCAATTATTTATTTTTGTTGACAATAAAACATTAGACAATAAAGCTTTTTGAATCTTTGCATTATAAAGCCTTTTTATTATATTATAACCAGGAAGTAACACTGATATGCCGTTAGCATGTTGCTTGTTAGCAGTGGCATGGCGGGGAAAAAAAACTGCCCTCTGAAGAATTGCAGTGGTCCAAACTTATTCCCCTCTTTCCTTTTCAAGACAGTAAAAACCCGGCACCGCTGCAGTCTGCACATGAGTGTACAGACGGAGCAGACGGACAAACAACAGTACAGTAGTCGCATCAGTGGGTGTAATGAGTGGTTTTGTTCACGCAGAGTTCCTCCTGAACAAACACCAGCCTCCACAAACTCAAACAGACGGTCCTTTGCCACAGGAAAAGACAAATAAAGAGAGTGTTACCGATGAAGTAGTCGACGCGGTGGCCCATCATGTTGGTGGACTTGGTTGGGCAGTTGAAGCGGAGGTATTTGGCCACAGCCTTTTCCTCCTTGGTCGGCTCGCTCACCTCCTGGAAGAAGGAGAAAGGAAACGCATTCAAACTGATTGAAATTATCTTCATAGTAGTACAATCTATTACAAGCATTTCGCTCCACATATGTTCTTATAACAAATCTAATCAAATAAACCAGTTTTGCAAGGAAACTGGACCAATAACATTACCCCATAAAAAATCCAAATATATTGTATTACTGAATTAAAATACTTACGGAAAATAAGCCCATTAAACTTACCAGAAATGGACAAAACCTGGTCAAATATTGAATTTATTCTAGATGTATTGTTCAAATTAATTCTATTTTATTCTTTGGCTTAAATGTATTCTCACAAAATTCTTCAAAAAATAAACATACCAGAAATGCTAAATAAAATAATACCTAGGCTATATGAAGATTGAAATCACCCTAAATTATTTAGAATTTGATGTTAAATAATTATGTGCACTTCCTTTTTATTCCACACACATTATTCAGGATCATTTTATGTCCCTTTCCTTTAAAATACATATATTGTTATTTGAAATCATCTCCATCATTTTCAGGTTGAAAGGTAAAATTGTTTACAAAGCTTTATCCCTTTGTAGTTTCAACAAGGCGATAGTCACAAGCTTTATGATCATAACAAACACGGGTTTAATACGCACTTATTACATCTTACTGCTTATTACTTACAATACAGATGACTTTGCATTTGCAATAAATCACATGATCAACAGTTTTCAAAACGTTTGACCATATAATTAATACAATTATAATTAGTACTAACAACTAATTATTTGTTCACTAAGCAAGATAAATCACTTCAAATTAAAATTGCATACGTTATCAATTTAGTGTTCATATTTTGAACACTTAGAACTCTAGTATTTGCTAGGACTGCAAACTATTATTTTACAACACAAATAAACAAGATTTTTTATGCATTAGTTGACTAAACTGAACTAGTCAAACTATTCATTATTACTGTAAATTGAGTTTAAAAGTTAAAACACTGTCTGGAAGCTTTGAGATAGAAAAGAATATAGGATTTTTTTCCTATTATTGGTAAAAGAAATCAAATAGTTTTCTCCTTTTTGACATTTTGTTTAAACAATGTTGCTACATTTGTGATAAAAAACCTTTTGGCCGGTTTTAGAGTTTGTACACGAATTCATCCATTTTAGCAGGAACTAGGTCTATTTCAGTCTGGACACGTTTTAATGTTAAACACTCTGACTGAAATCTAAGTAAGATACATTTGCAAATATACTCAGTGAAAGAACTACACCAAAGTGTCTCTGCTTCTCTCAGCAGGAACCAGCTCAAATCCTGTGCTGCGAAAGAAGGCACAGTGAAGTTTTCTGTCTCCAAAATCTAATACTGCCCGTGCAACGCGAGGCAAATGTGGCATCAAACAAGCCTTTTTTAAGACGAGGCGCCACAGACTATTCAATACCATCCAGGATTAACCCATGAGAAGCACTCAGGTGGTCCACAACAGGTCCAGTTAGTGTGGCAGGTCCAGTTGTGTGTGGCAGGTCAGTTGTGTGGCAGGTCCAGTTTAGTGTGGCACGGGTCCATTTAGTGTTGCAGGTCCATTTAGTGTGGCAGGTCCATTTAGTGTGGCAGGTCCATAGTGTCGGTTCAGTTTGTGTGGCACGTTCATTTGTGTGTGGCACGTTCAGTTGATCGTGTGGCACGTTCAGTTGTGTGGCACGTTCAGTTGTGGCACGTTCAGTTTGTGTGGCACGTTCAGATTTGTGTGGCAGGTCCAGTTTGTGTGGCAGGTCAGTTTGTGTGGCAGGTTCAGTTTGTGTGCAGGTTCAGTTGTGTGGTAGGTTCAGTTAGTTGGTAGGTTAGTAGTGTGGCAGTTCAGTTGTGTGGCAGGTCAGTTTGTGTGGCAGGTCAGTTTGTGTGGCAGGTAGTGTGCAGGTCCAGTTTGGTGTGGCAGGTTCAGTTTGTGCTGCACCAAAGGTAAGTGGCATCATTATGTAACCGGTTGAAAAAGCAAACACCTGTTCAGTTTGCATCATGTCAGACTGATAGAAGTGATTACTAAAAGAACTGCGCAGCTGCAAATTACACACTAACTTTTGGTTGAAGTCCAAATGTGTCACACTCACAAACGAAACCTCCCGAAGGCCAACGTGCCACCGATCTGTTCTTCATAATCATCGGGTTTGTAGAGATTTACAGCAGAAACGAGCGGCTGAAGCCGATCCGCGGGAACAAACTTGTGCATAAAGTTACACGTTGTCCTGAGCACGTCTGAGGAGTGACTTTAAAGGCCCAGACTGCGGAAAACGCACTGAGCCGTGCGTAAACAACGCGCAGAGTTGTTAACTAATCTAATTTATGAAAACATTTTTAATTGGTGCAGGTTGTGTAAAGGTCTGAGCTGACGCAGCTTAGCAAACCTTTGAGGCTGATAAATGTGAATAAAACCCGGGTTTACAGCGCTCACAGGCTGCATTATAAAACATTTGTGTCCCCCCCAAACCCGGCTGTGCCGCTGCAGAGGAACAGACTGTTCTGGAGCTCAGCACATCTCCAAACCTCAACACAGACATTTGTTGTTGCCTGAGCTAGCGTTAGCCTGCGCTAGCATCATCTCTTCATGTGGATCCTGGAGGTTTGTCCCCAGCTGGATCAGGGACTGTCCGCTCACAGAGCCTCTGTACCGGGCTCAGGCCGCTCACACAGACCCGTGAACCCGCACACACAACACTTTACTCGGGTTAAACACATTACCTGGACCCGTTTCTTGTGCCTCCTGCGCTCCGCCATGATCCTCCAACTCAGCTCCACGAGCACGCGCTTGCGCACGTGCACTCAATACAAAGTATCGCGAGAGCACATCTACTGACGATGTGGAGACTGTACACAACTGTGACTCATGCTGTGTCAATGGACTGTACACAACTGTGACTCATGCTGTGTCAATGGACTGTACACAATTCTGTAATGTTTATAAAGCAATACTATTATCATTGTATTCTTCAAGAAGAACTGGAAGAAGTTCTCAATGTTGTTACTTTAGCATCAGTACAGATTATAGACTGTATAGATATAGTATGGGAGCAGAAACATTTTTAATGTAAAAGTTGTACGAATCTCATAAAAATTCTACTTAACAAAAAGTATGGCAGTAAAAATATTTCACACAGGGTTTGAGAACTTTTGAGGTCAAATTTGGTGTATTTGATGGCATTTTAATGCTGATTTTGTACAAACAGAGTCGACGGAACCAGTTTCTTAATTTTCAGTTATAGCCTACATTTCTTCTTGGTCAAAGAAGGGACTTGAACTCTAAACCTTTAGGCAGGACGTTGCCATGACTAATGCCTGTGAATATCTTGTCAATGTTACTAAATACTGCAAATTTCCATCTGGAGTGTGCAAAGGCTCGTGAGTGGGCTTTCACTTTACTGTTTAACTGCATAAGAATCAATTTAGCATTTTTTACAGCTCTAGTTTCAAATGTAGTGACCTTCCTCCAGCTTCACCATGAGAGCGTGTTATGCAATGAAAGCTTTATGGGAACAAAAGCACCTCTGATTAACACACACACACACACACACAAATCATGTTGCATTTATTTATTTATAAAATAATCATTTTGGAACATAAAGACACATAACTGTGGCATTGTGTTCATGCCATTAAAATAAATAACCCAAAGATCCAAATCTGTACATAACTTGTTAAAGCTGCAATATAAAAATAGCTGTCAATTTATGCTGTCAATCAAACATCAGTCAATAATTCACTTCACAAAATTCATATAAAATGTCCAGTGCAATTTCCACCTCCCCAATCCCACACCAGTAATGTCTTCACATTAAAAAATGTGCTCAAAATCTCAGATAGAAGGCATAATGCTATTACAGGTACAATTTTTAAAGAACTATCCAAAACTCTACACATGCTTCATTATTTTATTTTCAGAGTGGATTTTGGACTGTGTGACAGTGCTAGACATGAAAGGATGAAGGAGCCGTCATTAGTCTCTGTGTTCATGCCATCTCGCTGCTGGCGGAGGGAGGCGAGGGGTTTTCAGTCTCGTTTGGGTCTGAGGACTTGAGGAGGTCCGGGTCTCGTGGACTGGCCACCATCTCGTCGCTGTTGCAGTTGACGGGGGAGCCCATCTCTGAGGAGCGGTCCCCGGGTTTCTCTGGGGGCCCCTGTATTGCGGCCCCGGGCATATTCATGTTCATCAGGTACAGCAGACTGCCCATTCGCCTGGACACCTGCGAGAGTCAGGAGGAAGACATAGGATCACATTCAAGAATTCGTCACAATTTCAGATGGAATGCTATAACTCTGTGTGAGATTCATGGTTTTTGACAGAAAAATCCAAACTTATGATGCACAAATGTTAAATCATGATTTGTTAAGGGATTTACTCCACAAACTGAAGTTATTGTGAAAAAGACCGTCTGTGTATTTATGGTTACAGAGAAGAGGCTGAACTTTGTGTTGGACTAGCCACTGAGCCACTGTCGCTATGTTAAGATAATATTTCATCGAGGTGTGTGACCCCTGTGTTTATTTTATGATTCTGTTTAATAAAGCTCGTTGCTCCATCAGTCTTTTCCCGACTGTCAATTGTTAAGGGAAGCCGCACTAGTCTACCAACACCTGAAGCTCTGTGTTTGTTGACATTTATTTGCGGGTAGCTCTATCCGGCCCTTGTCACCATCGGCAATAATACTCGATGGTAGCATGGTAACAAACTAAACTACTGCAACGTATTGAGTGTTCATGTCTCCGGGTCCATTGCTGACGGTAAATAAACTGCCTTTCTTTTTTTTTTTTACGACTCTCGAGCTACTTGAATTATTTCGACAATAACAGAGTCACAGAGACGTATGAACTCTCACAAAAAGCAGTGACAGAGTGTAATAAAAAACAAAATTGCTCTTTGAAAAATGCAGGAGGAATTTTGAACCCTTTTTCATTTCGTAATCAACGTGCCTGTGGTCTCTTCATCCGCTATCTTTCACACAATAACACAATCGTTCATCTTCTCATTCCAAACAGTATGAAATGAAAGGGGGAACGATCTGGCAACATCTGGGTTCAATGAGCAAACGTCTCCAAGTTTCCATGTTAAGGTTCATTCTCAAGTTCATAGGTCAAGGTACGTACAATTGTTTTGAGAAAAGCTGCACTTTAAACATTTACCTGGAAGTACGAGGACATGCAAGCTCAATATAAACTCTATAATAACGATTTAATTAATGCAATACTCCGTCAGTCTTTCCGGATTAGGCAAGGTCACACAATGGCAAACTATGGCATGAATACAATCTCTTGTGTAATAAATTCAGTCATTCATATATATTCATCTTTGTTGAGGTCCCCAAGTACCACTGCTCTAAATGTAATGGATGACGCTGATGTTGCGGAGCGTTTTTGAGGACCTTTTGAGGTGAACGCGTTTTACCTGTGAGCGTATCTTGAGTGCGGGCCCCAGCTTGAGCCCCAGTGTGTCCAGTAAATGTTCCTCCGAGAGCATGGGCAGGGTCTCTCCATCGATCAGGTGCTCCTTAAACGTCTGCAAAGTCACACAAGGCACAAATAGGAACACCTTCAAATGTTGCAACGCCCCCTTGTGCTAGGCCTGTCACGGTAAAACATTGTGAAGGGTGATGTATTGTTACAGGAAGAATTCGATAAAAATGAAAAATTTGATGGAAAAATGATATGGAAGATTGCATTTTTAAGACAATACAACAAGTTTAAAGTCAGATAATCCTAGTGAACCCTTTTGATAGCACTGTATCTTCACTACACTTTTAATTTGCCTTAAAAAACGACTTTGCAAATTCATAATGAACAAACAGTTTGAGAATGATTAAGGCTTAGTAACGTTACACCCTCACTTTTTACAAGCAGTTACTCAGCCTGAATCATTCTTAATTAAGTATTTCCTCATGCTTTATTAATGCTAATCAAGGTGCAGCTATTATATTAGTGGCACCATCTTTTGTGGCACTTAACAGTATCCTTGCCACAATAATTAAATAGCAGAAACACAGTAGTGAGAATCTATGTGTGACGTATTCAAAACTCTATTTCTCATTGTACGTTAATGTTCTACAAAAACGTTGTCGTCCAGCATATGAGAATGTTATTTTATTTTTATTTTTTTATTTATACCAGTACACTATTGAATACAAAAAAAACATTTAGCTGAAATGTCAATAAAACAATCAATAGCACTGGCACTGGAGATTTAACAGTGCTTTGAATTCATCAAAAGGCATCATTTAATTAAAAAAGTCTTCGAGTTTTGTTCCATAGGCCAGGAGTCAAGTTGTTGAAAGCTTTTTTCAATAGCTCCATATTTATTTGGTGAGAACATAAAGTAAGAATGTCCTGTGATCTTAATCGACAAATACCTAATCTAAGAGCGCTTTATAATTATATTTAAATTAACTCGACTTTTGCACATAAACATTTGAATCAGACAAAGTTCTCACAAGTGCAAATAAAAGTTGGTTCTATTTGACATTTTTGTTTAAATTGAGTTGTTCCCGAATACCTCCTGTACACTTTATCAAATTTGTCTGAAGTTACTTTTGCTAAATGGGTGGTCAAAACGTTAAATATCTATCAGAACATAGTCGGAGCCATATAATAATTCTTAGAGGACAGTATGTTGAGGTTAAAAAGGGCGGCCCCTGACCTGAGCGTATTCAGAGCACGTGGGAATGCTGTTGATGAAGTTGTACACGTCGTTCACCGACCACTTCCTGATGTCCTCTGCCACTTCCTCCCCGTTCAGGAAGAGGTTAGTTGGCCCTGCGGGAAAAACGACAAGTTTCAGCATGACAGAAAATGCTTAAAAGTTTTGTAACAGCAAATCCAGACTTGCTTGTTTTATGCTGGGTGCCTTTGGTTTGAACTGTCTAATTCCATTCAGTTTGTCTTGTGCATTTCATTTATATTTTTTTCAATTAATTTCAAGTTGTCGGTGATATTGGTTGTAGAACCTTTTTTACTCGAGAGTTCTAAAGCCAATGTTGTGTAAGTTAAAGCAAATCGTTTGGAGCAGAGTTAAAAATGTATCAGAAAGATAATTCATCAAATACAAACTCGAGTTCAAAATCAATAATCATGTTCACTCACTCAGAGCTTTACACAGGCTGACCAATAGGAAAAGTGGGTGGGAAAAAGTATATAAGTATGTTAAACTAATTTAATGATATAATAATGATATAATAATACCTGATTGGCACTACATAATTCAGTATATTGTGATTTGATTTATTATTGTGTATGTATTGTGTATATTGTAGTGTTTGAAAAGTTTGTATTTCTTGAATGATGAACTAGAGGAGGGAGATATATTGAAAAACAGATGATGTCGCACATATTGTCTTGGAGATTTTTAAAATGAGACTATCAGGTATATTGTCTATAATCAAAACAGTTAAAATGACCTCAAAATGTCTGAGGATGAAGAGTGGGAGAGTATATGGACATCTCAGTGGAGGACCACAAAATCACATGTTTGGAGAGTTTCATAACACCATGTCAAAGTGCAAATTATTCACAGGGAAATTCCAATTGCTGGAGAAACTGCGGCAGCCAGGAGGCAAACCACCATCATGTGTTTTGGGATTGTCCTGTTGCTCAGAATGACTGAACCGAGATCATTAAAGCCCCGCAGACAATATTTGACTCCACCATCCCACTGGATTTCAGCAATATGTACTTTGGCCTCAGGACTCCTGCCATGGACACAATGAACAGTTACCTCTGGAACATTCTCCTGGCTGCGGCGAAAAAAGGCCCTCACAAAAAAGTGGATGACACTAATTGCACCGACAATCAGGAACTTGAACTGACAATGGACAAATTCGAAGGACAATGGCGTTTATGTGCGCCTTAATTTGATTTTGTCATCTGTTCTCTCTTTTGTCCTGTTTTGTTTCCTGGTGTTATTTGTATTTTCAATTAAATTGTAAAAATAATAAAAAAAATTATATTGACTGAATATTGTTATCGCGAAACATAGAGATTTATTCAGAATTTTGGGACCCCCAGATGGGACTAAAAATGACAGCTGACGATTGTTATCTTTGCACTTGAATCCTTCACGACTTTGCACACACCTGGAGGCAGGAAGCCATTGGCCATCATGGGCACCATGTAGGGCATCCCGGCCGCCGAGGGGAACATGAACTTCTCCTGAAACGCGCCGCTTGTTATGTCTTTGTCATTGGCGCTGCCGTTGGTCCCGTCTCCACATCCGTCCGGATTATTCGCCTTCCTCAACACGTTCTCTCCATCTTTGTAACTCTTCCTACTTCCTGTGGTTGGCTCCGGCTCGGCTTTGGTTTGATGGTGTGGTTTGTCTCCCTCCAGCTCTCCTTTCGCCTCCGCCTCTCGTTCCTCTCCTGAAGTCGCCCCAGGACTCTGCTCCACATGTTTATCTTCGACTGGACCTTTAGTATTCACCACTTGATGCTCTGAGTTCTTGTGGACGGTGGGTCTTCGTCCAGCTCTCCGGCCCCTCTCGCGGTGGAGCGTGCTGATTGGTGGATACGGGCTGGCCGACATGAGAATACTGTTGGAATGCAGGTCATCCAAAGTTGGGCGGTGCACAAAGACATCGTGGCCATCGGGGATTCGCTGACGGCCCCTGTAGGCCATGGCGCTCGGGGGGTAGGCCATGGGGTTGTCCATGCCGATGAGCCCCTTCTGATGGGCGTTCTCCAGCTCTTTTTGATGGAGGATGGCGTTCATCTCCATTCTACGCAAGAATAGGGAGAGAATATGAGTTAGATCAGTCAAAACTTGAAATCCACCTGGAATAAGACAGGATTATAAAGGGTTAAAGTGGCACTAAAGTGGCATCGTGAGATTAGACAACATAAGAGAAACTTTACCTACAGATAGAAATGTGTTGCAGACACGGCTTAAACACACATCACATCCATTTATTTTCTTTTTAGAAATCTGGATCAACCAAGACTAACTGACTCTCAGATTTCAGGTGTACAATAACTAATATTGTACATGTAGATTGTATTTACAAATTGAGCTGCCAAGCCTTTCTTATTTCACTCCACCGAGCTATTGAGTTTAACAGCTATTGAGTTTTTTCTTTTCTTGCCTCCATCTTCTTCGACCTTCAACATTTCTTGGCTGGCAGCTTACAACTCAGATTGTTTCCATTTTTCACTATTAATCTTCTGCAAGTCTCCAAACCATTTTACATGAACTGTCCCAACCCCATCATCCTTCGGGCGGATTTTCCCTGACTAAAATGTCTCCCAATTCAAACTGAAGCTGTTCCTGAACCTTTGAAGTACAAACTAGTGCCTGGACTCTTTGTGAAGCTGAAACTCTGTAGTTTCGGCTTCTTTTGTCTGGTTTATTCTAATAATAAGTGGAAACAAGCTCTGTACAGAGGATTCAGATTTCAAATCCCGCCTAGATTTTCCATGGTAAATATAACGGGGAGTGAAGCTGTTGTTGGGAGGTCTGGACTGACAGTAGATACATTTGTCAAAGCTGAAGCTAATTTCACAAAACTTAGAGCGGAAAGCCTTTAAAAAAAAAAAAAAAATTTGATGTTAATTTTGAAATGAATTGATGGTCATTGTTATTATTTATGTATTTGGAGTACTTCCCAAAATGGTTGATTTGAATGGGTCATCCTGAATTCCCTGTTTGTCTGTCTGTCCCTATCTGTATCTGCACACCTTTATTTTCATTTTTTTCTCTAATATTATCTTTATTTATCCTTGGACTAATTGAAATCAGGACTGAAATGCATGTTAAATCAAATGTAATAAAGATATAAAGTGAACCTCTGCCACCATCACTATCTGCCACTTTTCTCTATCAAACTTATCTGCTTGCGTTCGCCTCACCTCAGATTCTCTGCATGCTTAATGGTCTTGGTTAATTTCACACATGGATATTTTTAGAGAGATGTGGTTTTTACCTGGCGATATTTTGCTTGTGAATCAGCTCCTGTCGCCGAGCAACTGTTTCCATGGGTTCAGAGGGCATGAAGCCGTAACCAGCTGAAGAAAAGATGAACATGATTTTATTTTCGGGACTATCAGTGAATATTGCACTTGAAGTGATTTAAGTTTACACAGGGCTTGTCATAAACTTTTGCTCAAAGACAAGTATTTTTTCATAATTGTTGTGTTGGTTGATTTAGAGTTGGAAATCAATGAAAAAAAAACCTTGAGAACCGTATGAATGGTGCATTATGTAACTTTTCTGAACCCGTTGGTCTCCATGAATGTTATTGCTTTGTTTTCCACAGTATGGCATTCAATGTAACTAGCTTGCATTTATTAAAAAAGTGTTTTCACCCAAAAAACGTATTTACTATTTAATAATAGGATCTTGTTCAAAGTTAACATTTTAAACATGGAAAATGTACTTCGATAGGTCCATAAACTGACAAACTAATGACAAACTAGAATCACATGTATCTCAGAACATATACAATAGATTTAGCTGTTTGTTTGTTTTAAATTTAAATGTTTTTACAAGCAGACATCCAACTACAGTTATAAATGATAAATAAACGTCAGAGCACACCGAACCCAACGCAAACATCCCATCTAGTCCACAGTCAGGTTTAGCAGTTTTATGCAGAATAAGACAGGATATTTGACAGTTTGTGGTGAAAATTATGGTACTTCAAAAATTGCAGCCTTTGCAATTTGCTAATTGCTATTAATCCTGCAGCCCTATTACGTTTCTTCACCTGGACATATTGTTAAGTACCCACCGGCCCCTGGGAAGCCTCTCCCGGCCATGACGTTGGCGTGAGGGGGTAAAGGGGCTCCGAGGTGGGGGGCCATGTGCATCTGTCTGGCCTCTGAAGCAACCATCTCTGAGGGAGGAACCAGCTCTCTGAGGAAGACAAAACAAGCACATTGAATACGCACTCTTGAAGCTGTGTTTTATGCAAATTGATGTGCGGTTTATAAAAAGCTGTGTGTGAATTGTTTGAGATGTTGCTGCTTAATGAATATAGCTACCTGACAACTCAAGAATTCTTTAAAGCCCACTAATTATTAAGTTAATTGTCAGTCTTTTGTTTTTACAGTGCAGACACTAGCATACTTGAAATAGTAAAACATTATGCTGGACTATATTTGTATGTCTTGCCATTGTCATGCTCCTTGAAAAAATAAATAGTCAAAAAGATTCCAGTAGTCTGATTTTACAAAAAAGGGGATAAAAGAAAGGAAAAAGCATATTTTTGAAATTTCTGAATTAATCTAATTTATTCAATGACAGCTAAAAACATAGGTCTAATGTTCTTATAAAGCAAACTATTTTTGTTTAGCTTTCTTGTCCCTGTAAACCCTGTAAAAGTATGTTAGAGATATATATGTTTCTGCTGCTGGTTTACTTCCAGAGAAACAAAATGACATTGAATTGAGAGTCAGACGAACCTCTCCATGAATCGTGGTTCGAACTGTGTGGGGACCCCCTGAAGTCTCTGCTGCCCCTGGGCCAGGATCTGAGGGGCCATGGACATCTGGTTCCTCATCAGCAGCTCCTGCCTCTGTCGCAGCTCTGAACAAAAACACAACAGTGCGGTAATGACGGAGCCAAGGGGGATAAATGTGATTCACAGCAAAAGTGGCTTTAAGACGGGTCATGTTGTATCGTTTAGCTGGATGCAGCTCAGTCACGTCGACATAGAAGCTTATCACTTTTCTGTCATCACTGAGGAAAAATAACAGAATGAATGAGGAGAAACTTTGTTATTGTTAGCAGTACGTAGGCCTTTGTATACGGTCAAGGATGTAAGCCAGGGGGAATAATTGTTCTTTCTGTGATGATTTATGAACATGTGCTTGTAATTTAGTAAATCTAACCATGTAATTGTAATTAGTTACATTTAACCCTGCGACGAGCTGGCCACTGTCCAGGGTGTACCCCGCCTAAGGCCCAAAGGCACTGGGATAGGCTCCAGTCACCCTCGACCCCTAACGGGAACAAGCGGTAGAAAATGAATGAATGAATGAATGCATTTAACATTTAACTACATAACTTTGCTCTTTCTTACAAACGCACTTAACAGTACTGTCAATGGCACTGCAACGGCTGCTCTGATTGGTCAGAGCTCAGAAAATGTGAGGATTGTGGTTTAAAACAACTTCATTCAACGTTAAACAGTTTATATGATCAAGTTTTGTACAATACACAATTTCACTGAAGTTAAAAAATAACTAGCATACTCTACTGGACTAGAAGGCGATAGTTGGGTATAGGTATGTATGGGCGGTTTTACTTTAATCTAAAGGCACAGTATGTAACTTTATATTTATTATTATTATTATTATTATTATTATTATTATTATTAATTTAAAAAAAATATTAATTATTATTATTTATTATTATCTTTCTTATTCTTATTCTTATTATTATATTGTTTTTAGAGGATTCTTTGGCCGTATGGCTTTATTGGACAGGACAGTGTACTGTAGTGTGAAATGGGGATGAGAGAGGGAAGGACAGCGTGCACGTGCGTTGTATCCACTCGACCCGCGCCGTCCCCTGCATGATTCCATGGAGATGGAAAGATACTTCGGTGCATTTCTCAAGCAGTTTGATATGTTTTCTGTCATACTGTAGAATATTACAGCAAAAGCAACAACATTTTCCTTTAGCTATAATATTCCAAGTGCAATGAAGTAAATTTTTAAAAACTACAAATTGACGCACTGTGCCTTTAAGTACAAAGTTGGAAGCAGTACTTGAGTAAATGTTTAGCCATGTAACTACTACATTTCAGGACACCATTTCACCCCTGTATATATATATTTCTAGAATAGTAGTAAGTAGAGGTGTAACTTGGAGTGATCACATACAAGAAGAAAGAAGATACTTTCTACAGTGTAGTCCTCATATATGTCCTGCACATTTCTACATTACCCACAGGGGGAGCTATTGGCCCTATGTGCAAGTCAAGATTAGTTCCATTCGTAATGTTTGTGTAAAGTGTCTCTGCTGCTCACCTCCCGCGGACATGCCGTTGACAAGTCTGTACCAGTGCTTCTCATCCAGCGCCCCCTGCTCACCCAGTGACGTCATCTTCCTCAGCTGCTCCCGAGGGGTCATCGCCTCACTCTGCAGCAGGTCCAGTGCAAAGACAGGTTAAGAACTGATATGTTGTTGTAAAGCCCACTAAACAATCAGGATAAGGACTTTTTATTTGCATTATAGTTTCAATGTAGGTTATTTTGTTTTGTGTCGCTAAAGTGGAGGTCAAACATGTAATTTCCACCTACTACCACTAAGGGGCAGCATTTCTTTGTACTTAAAAACACCCAACCACATCAAGGTGTACTTGCATGTACCCTCCCTCTGTAAAACATGTTAAATTAATTCAATCACATTATTTATCAAAGGCTTATTCAGGAGTGCATAATATAACAGAACTTTCAAATATTCCTAAAACTCACTGGCAATTGACAAGTGCATTTGAGTGAATATTATTTCACTGATAAAATTCCCATAGTCCCGTAGGTCTAGTGTTCATCTCAGATGTCGCTTGTGCTGCACACCAGTCTTAAACTCCCATAAGACTCAATAACCAATTGCATTACATTTAATCCAAATTTACATTTGACCCTTAAATCTTAATCCTTTCTACACGGCTCCAAAGTCTTTTGAAACAACTCAATTTGCCTGGTTTTCCTATCTGTGTATTTAATATGTGGGGTCACGTCTCCCTAAAGCCCACAGTGTCCTTAGCTGAGCCAGCAGACAATTCACTTGGACACTTCCAATTAGCTTTTAACACTGCAGAAATCCCATTACAAATATGATACTGTAAGTGCAATAATCCACTTGTGTTAATCCAGGAGAGGCGCACAGAAAGCTTCTAGAAATCCCACTGCTGTCACTGTCTCAAACTCCCTCTACAAAGCACATGTACTTTGCAATTTAAATGTTTTTGTTTTGTAACAAATTGATTTTCAAACTTTTTAGTGCAAGTTCTACCTTAGAAAATATTTGGCTTTCCATTTAGTGCAAAGTAGCCGTTTTAGTAGCCCTCTTATAGTGTATTTTCTAACTTATTGTGCATCCATTGAGTGTTACTAAACCAGGAAAAAACATTAAAATCCTGGTCCAAATTTGATTTGATTAAGACATATTCAGCCAGAGCAGCCAGCACCCAACATGGAGCTATACCGGGACTAAATCTGGAACTAAACCTGGACTATAGACAAGGACAAGGACATGAACTAAAGTCCACAACCAGATTTAAATGGTTCTCAATTTAGGACAAAATATCAACAAGAACTAAATCAGGACTAGAACAGAACCAAATCAAGTTCACATCAGTAAGTACGTGACTTTCTGGAGGTGGCACGTCAACTTCATGATTCCATGGAAATAGGAAGTTAAAACCACTTTGGAACATTCTCCATGGAGGCATAACGTGGAAAATTATAACCAAAGGAACATTTCCATAGAAACAAAAAGGTGGAGGCTCTTCCAGACCAAGTACGAGTCAGGTTTGTAGAGATGCAAGCCCACTCAGAGTAAGGATGCTTGGTTTTCTATATTTTTAAGTGCGATAAAAACAATCAATTTATTTCAAACCTGCACTAAAGTTCACATAACATAAATTACAGACACAAATGCACGGTTTGAAAAGGGGATGAAGCACTTGATGACTTTTTAGTCTATTTTTTGGCTAAAAAGGTACGTACTGGTGCTTTATTATATATATATATATATATATATATATATATATATATATATATATATATAGTTATAATATATATATATATATATATATATATATATATATATATTTTTTTTTAAACCATCTCTGCACCAGTTTTCTGCACTGTTCATGTTCCTGTTTTGAAACGCCTTAGATATTTAAAGCTGCAGTTTGTAACTTGTGGTCAACTCACAGTGAAAATGTTTTTCAAAGTATTTTTGAGCAATAACAACTGTAATTTACATAAAAGAAATACATTTAAGACTATTTAAGACTGAACTAATAACATCTCAGTGACAAGCATGTGGCGACCACCCTCCCACACGCGGCAGAAATGTTCCATAGTGCACCTTTAAGCACCCACAAGCTTGGTCCTCCTGCAGCCCCTGCTTGCACCTTATCCCCAGTCTCTCCAGTTGCCTTGAAGCCTAATCTGAGGTCGGTAATCCTCGTGTTAGCCTGTGCAGTCTGTTAGCCACATCTGCTAACTGACCCGCTAACCTCCCCCTCCCCCAGTGGTCCACCCCCGGATCCTATTAGCTTAGTCCTGGCTATACAGCACTTTAAAGGGATGTGGTTGTGGTAATCCTCACGTTTAGAGTTTTACCCTCAGCAAACCTTGACTGTTAAGTATCCCGAACAATGCGACCTAAGTACTAAGCCTATTTGCCACCATTAGCGCCGCATGGGAGTGTCCTAAAAACACCTCAGGATAGGCCTAAATATGGGCTGATTGGGTAAGAAGGGTGCAGAAGAGGCGGGAATCTTCCTCATCAGGGTTACGCAACGCTGCAGTAAATGTACATTATTTCATATTTCGTAACACGTTAGAGTACTGTTTTATGAATACTTAGACTACTTTTATGTTGAGTTGAAATTAGAGTTTAAAAAAAACAACAAAACAGCTTCATGTTTGTTGAACTTTTTGTTGTGCATCTAGTTATTAGAGATGGAAAAATCGCTCATGTTCGCAACACAAAAGCGGGGTTTTCTATTTTGGTCCCTAATGCAGTGCAATTTGAAGCCTAAATTGTACGATGAAGTACTGACATGAAGGTCCTTTGCTTTAGGAAACTAACTGTATTCTGAAAAACACCAAATGAAAGCTTAACTGTATGAGAATAGTTACACAAAAGTAGTATTAAGGCTACATGTATTTAGCCAATTATGAGGCAGCGTCAGCAAAAAGATCAAATGATCCAATAGCATCAGGGGCCACTAACCCACAGGTCATTTATAACACAAGATTACAACAGATTACTTACACTTTACATGCAATTCTATATAAAGTTATTATTGGGCAAGAGACTGGTTGGATATTGTTTGTCGATCTTCTGAAATAACAAGTATATGCACTTATATTATTATTATTCTTGGACAGAAAAATGGTCCCAGGAACTGCTTACGGTCACAGGACTGGTTTATACATTACTTCATAAGAGTGAAAATTAGGTCGAAGACTATTGACCCCACAATAAAAATGAAAAAAAACCATTTAGTTTAATCTATGAAAAACATGTTTAAAAGTACACATTTTACATTTATACATTTGTTTATCTGGGTCCAATTAATCCAAAGCGTAAATTAACAGTAGCTAAAGCAGGAAGTGTCAATGTCATGAGTAAGTTTATATCACTATAGTTCAAAGAAAAGTACATGCAAATAGAAAATTAATAATCAATAAACTGTCCTTAATGCCACAAGATTGTAAATATTTATGTTTTGTATAATGTAATTGTATATTCATTCGTTTAGTAAGATTAATGTGCAAAATGTACTTTGCAACTCTTCAGCCGTTCAAGTTTGTTTTAGTTTTGAAGTTCATGTGTTGCATTTATTTATTTATCTTTATTTATTTATCGTCCAAGTAACAAATCTGTAAACCTCTAGAGTTTTCTTTGAAGCATCAAAACGAGGATTTTCATTAAAGAAAAGCTCATTTTTGCAGCACTGCTTCTATGATGTTACACGTCTTTCACCAGAGCCCTTAAATTCACAGTAAGAAAACAAATTATTAGTGTTTATGTTGTTTATTCTTTAAGTTAGAGTCCTTAGTGTTGTGCAAATATGTCTTTCTGGTTATGTGTATTTATGTTTATGTACACAACAGCAAAAAAAAACCAAAAACATAATATTTCGAGAGTTATTAGAGCTCTGCCAAGTTATACTCAATTCAGTTTATTTTTGGACTTCACAAACTTGTCTATTTAACCAACAGAAAGTTAGAAAACCAAACAATACTGTAGTATTCAGTCAATAAGCGGTCAAATCCGTCCTCAGAATTGGACTCAAAGAACTTCTAGTTCAGGTTGATTCAGGCCAAGTTACAAGTCAGATCTGTGGAGAGGCGACGTCGTTCTGAGTAAGAACGCATGTTTTTACACGCTATTTTTGAGCAAAAACGTGCAAGATTGATTGATTTCATATATGTTGTTTTCATTATTGTTCATCGTTGTATGTTGCACCTTAACGCCGAAACAAGGTCCTATGTTTGTGAATTTCGTTCATTGACAATGGCAATAAACCTTTTCTGATTCTGAGTAATACACAAAATATACAAAAAGGTAAAGAAATAACGAGTAAAATGTTCCCTTTTATTGTTCATATTTGTCGGAGAATCCAAAGAACACAAATTCGTAGGTGGAAGTCTAGGGATCGAACCTGGAACCTTCTTGCCGTGAGATATCATGTCTAACCACTAAGCCACACACTCTAATATTATGTATGCATTGAGTGTGACTTATTCATATTTCCTAACAGGCAGAGGCCGTGCCACAGCTGCCAAATCCCGGGATTGGGCTGTGTGGCTTTACAGTTGCCTGGTTAATCTCATTACAAGCGTGAATTAAAGGGAAAAATTGCTGACGACTTAGGCAAAGCCCCGAGGAGGTCATATCAGACAAGACTCAAGCATTGTCTAGCCCAGTTAATCCTCTCACACTTTATACACACAACACTGAAGCCACGCGCCAACCAGCCATAACATTACCACCACCTGCCTATCACAGCGCTCAGGCCTGCATGAGCCTGTGTAATGCTTTATTCGGACGCATTTCACTTTTGATACTGACGATAACAAGCCAAAAACCACTGCCACGTTTTGTTTGTTAGTGGGACATGTGTCGAATTGAAATCATTGTAGAGGCAAGTGGTGATTTGGACTTGAGTCAGACTTGTGAGTCACTTTTTGGACGACTTGAGACTTGAGTTGATAAAATGGACTAAGACTGCAGGACTCGACTTGGACTTGATGGTCAGTGACCCAGGACTTCTTCATGTTCTCTTCGAAAAATATAAATGTGTTATTTTTATCAGTACAAACTGAACTTTCCAATATTCTATATGTGACCGCGGCTTTTTTAAGAAGCATCATTCACTAAAAGACAAATAAATTGCAAAAATATGACTGTATTTGGCAATATGGTATGATGACTCTAAAGTAGGGATGTCAAGATGATTAGGTTAATCGATAACGGTGATTATTCAGGTCACAGTTTATCGTAAGAACCCAAAAAGTATAATCATGACAATTTTAGCGACTAAATTAAGTATTTTTTTTCCAATATACAGCGCAAAAATCGTCACATTTAATTTATTTTCTTATTCAGAAAAGTTCAGTTTCGTCAGCTGCTCAACAAACTCGAGGTGAATGAAATAAAATCAACGATTTCACTGTTGTTTGTCTCAATAATGGTGAATAATGCTTAAATCGTGCCTTTTTTTCTCGCGATAGGATAATTGTTACACTAAAATTAGATATCGTGACATTCCTACTCGAAAGGACTTGAAAGGACTTTTGAAACTCGAAAGCAGAGGACTTGGACTTAGACTTGGACTTGCGCGCCATTGATTTGAGCTTGAAGACTTCTGAGAGGAAAAGTAGATTGATTTTAGCAGTACAATTTTCAGGCTTAGACTTTGTAATTGAAAGTGATGATAATTTCAAGTGTCTAAACGTGTTGAATCGGGTTTAATTGTATTCCATTGTATTATTGGACATCATTTCTGTAGTTGAAATCACAGCCCAGAGTTGAGTTTTGTGATCAACGTTGAAAGATTTGATCAGACAAGTGACTTTGCACCACGTTTTGACGGACAGAGTGAGTCAGAAAATGGTTTAATAATTATAATCAACGTCAACATTCAATTGGTGCGAAAGGCCTATTTTTAACACATCGACTTTGAGAACACTTTCCTCTGAGTTTGGCAGCATTCAAACTGAGATTCCACTGTGAATGAACCTGGAACTAAACCTGGACTCAGGACTAAGCCGGACTGGAGATAAGAAAGCGTTCTAGACCACTGAACGCACGAGAGCAGCAGATTGAAACTATAGCAATTACACCCAAAATACCCAGCATGCATCACAATCAGCAGCAATTTCACGGCATCAGTGCATTTAGAGGCTGTGGGCTGACAATAACTTTAATTAGACTGATTTAAAGGTGGTCCGTGTAATCACTCCAGTCGTTTCCGCTGCTGTGAGTTCAGTTACGTTTGTGCGACAGGATCATGAGTAAACAACAACAGAGTAACGCGTTTACAAGCCCAGGGATGCGGTTGTAGGGCGGAAATATGCAACATGTTTATTTGCAAAACAACAAAAGTGAATCTAAATGTAAAATCATACTTGTTTGGCTGGACCACAGATGCACATTTAGGGATTTTTGGTTAAATCTTTAAGACCTGCAAAGTGCAATTGTGAGCGAAACAAGAGAAAGTAACATCTATTTTTACATTACATCATTAATATATTGCTAAAGTGTACATAAACCATTAATACAACTGTTCACAAAGGTTATGATTCATACAATTAACGCCGCAATTAAATTCAAATAACCGCTAATCATCAAAAGTAACATTAATTTAAAGTCAAACAAGACGCTTAAAGCAGCCACTACATTATTCAGACCCTTTAAGAGAAAATAAGAAAACCTTTATTTGTCCCCACACATTTTAATGTTACATTGCGAAGTTCAAAGACAGCAGGAGAATAGATATGGACAATCAAAAATGTGAATAAAAAGATAAATCACAATATCAGCTCATAATGCAAGTAGGTGTGGGTGATATTAACAAAAATGTATATCTCTATTTTTAGCTCGATAACGATATAGTCAGATATCATGTCAATACAATAGAAATGTGTAAGAACACGTCTTTAAACACATTAGTTGAGGTTTAATTATCAGACAAATGTGAAATGTCACAAAAGTGCAGAAATCTTATGCTATTATTTCAACGTTTATTAACTATATACTCATATATTTAGCATATCTTCAAAACAACATTCACGATATTTTCAAAATTATAAAATGTTTCCCACCTCGAGCAACAACACAAGTTTACAGTGAAGGATTCTTAGGCTGAATTCAATGCTACTTTACTACGTCACACTTGCTAAACTAAAGCACTTATACATTTGGCTTAAATAAACAAAGTTATTCCGATTACCTCTAAAAGCAGGTGCGGACTGTTCCAAGGACTGCTCCAAGTTGCAGCTCGAGCGTGCTGGTGTTGGTATTGCCCGGTTCAGGACGTCTCCGAGCTCCTAACGCCTCACTTCTCCTTTAACTGGCGCGCTAACGACCTTAACTAAAAAAGACCTTTTAAACACAGATTTATTTCATCTCTATTAGCTGGCCTGATCCCTCTGCAGTAAGCCTCGCCTGTCCTGACTTCACCATCCGACACACAAGTGTAATTACCGCGGCCGCACTTGTCCTAAACCTCTTTCAACATTTACCTCACTAATCCCTTGTTAGCACTTTAGGCCCTATAAGACACCTAAACGCTTAGCTTCCTTTTCCACTGGCAAAACGGCCTGTCGCTCAGGAAACCCGCTTTAAGACCTCATGCAGAGAAAGACCAAATCTAGACGTCAAAATACCTCTCAAATCTGCCTTGTTTTTGTTTTTCAATTGTCTAGTTTGTGTTGGAAAGACCCCAGGGTGCCAGATTTAGATAAAAAACATGCTTGTTGTCGGGAATTTTTTGGTGGGAATCCGGATAAAAGTTGTGCCGGATCATCTGCACCTAATCTGGCAGTTTGAGATTACCGTCCTGGACATTTCAGAGTTATGTTGGTGCTTGGATCCCGCTGAGTGCTGACAAACTCAAGTGGTGTGGGGTTAATAACTGCACATATAGCAGAGGAGAAAGATGCATTTTGCAGACCGCAGGAGCACAACATCGGCAGGTGTTATGGGCGAGCCACCTGGAAAGTGTTTGTGCAACATTTTAAAAGGATTACTTTGTGAATATAGAGACAAAACACATAACGCATTTACGTTAGAGGTGTATTTCCATAGTAGGGTTGTTAAAGTATAGAAACCCATACACTAATCAACACTACTAGCATCGAAATAGATTCAGAAAATTGTATTTATCCCCAAATGGACATTCATTTGTGCATTCAACCATCACAACAAAAATAAACGTATAAAAGACACGCAAGTGAATCAACAATGAACAATAAATAAGAAAGAACGTGAGATATAATGATCAACAACAAACAGATACTCATTTGAACAAGTATCAATATCAACATTTTCTTTAGAATGCCCTTGGTCTATGTCAAAACTATATATAAGACATGGTAATATTAAACATTTACTATTCTTTTTTATAGAGTTGGGCGATATTGATGACAACATGTTAAAACATGTGTGTTGCATGTACGGATTAGTTGAGGCTTAAATATCAGACAAATGTGAAGTGTTGGTAAAATTCATCACAAAATGGCAGAAATATCTCCTTCTACTCGTATTTGAAAGTTTACAACAGAACTTTAAATTCTATTTTTAATCATCTCTTTTTGTTTGCTGTTTTTCATAAACGATATTCTCTATTCATTCAGCTTTTGCGTCGAGTTTGTAATTTTTTTCATTTTCATTGTCGCAGTCTTTCTCTTCTTGGTTTGGCAAATTGAAACATAAAACAATGACTCATATTTGTAAAGAACATAGAAGCAAAAGCAACTAAAATACTTTTCACAAAGCAATCAATTTCACTCACCAAATGAAGTGCACGAGTCTGCATGAATCCATTTAAGATGAATTATTACAAATGATTATGTTACAAAACACCTAACCGTGTGCACCACAGAATTCTGCACTGGTGACAAAAGAAATCTTGATTTGAAATCTTAATCAATAGATTTTCTTGTCTGCATTCTTTTTTGAACAGTGAATTATATGTTTATGGTGACACATAAAAAAACGATTTATTATGAAGCTTGGATTGGGCGGCCACCACCTCCTCAGGAAAAGTATTTGGGATAAAAGGAAAATAACGACATAAAAAATGGGGAAATTATGGACATTATGGACATATTATGGATTGTTTTTCCTGCTGTTTTTTCAAAATGTAAACACATATAACACATACACAAAGACATCCACGATATAAAACAAAAAATTACAGCACAACAAATGAGTCCCATCTAGTGTTTCGAAAAGGACATTTTTCAAAATACATCCGAATATAGTTTTTTCTCCATTTTTCAAATGTCAGATATAATTTGGTCCAGTCCTTGATTGTTGGTGCAGTTTGAGTCATCTTTTTCTTTTTTTGTAATGGCCTCCTTTCCCACTACCACGTTTTCCATCAGCAACAACATCACTGGGAGTTTATTAACTGTTATTACTAAAAATACATGTCTTCTGCCGTATTAGACAATCACTGGCCATTATAATGTGGCTCACACTTGAACTTCAGGTTTTTCTTCTCCACAACATGAGGCTGCTGACGTGAATTAACAATTTATCACATTACAAAAGACAGTTGTAAAAACAGAACATTGAATTGTGTCAATTATTAAAATGAAGTTAAAGCATTTGTGCAGCAGAGCATTAAGTCATTTAAACCACTAATTCAGGCTTAGGATTTCTGATGAGATTTCTGCTCTTCTTGTGTGACCAGCGCATTAGGAGAGGTGAGGGCTAAATGCTGAGGAAAAACGCACATCTTCTAATTACAGTAACAATCTGCTGGGGTTTGGATCAGGCTATTTCCTGGATTCACCCCACAGTCTAATCCTACTAGACCTCGCTGTCACAAATCCTGTTTAGGCTTTGATTTGTGCAGAAATCCCTGGAAGCAGTATATTGAATTTGCAAAAAAAAAAAAAAGTATAAAACACATGTACAGGTATTCAGTTCAAAAATCCCAAATATGCTTGCAGGTCAAACTGTCCTCAATCTACACATTTTATATAATTGTGAAAAAATAATTTCAAACAAATTTGAGACATGCTCAAAAAGCGAATATACATTTGCAGATTAAAACATCCTCTATACAAATATCAAAGTATGTTAAAATCCTTGGGTAAAAGATGTGGCATAATAACGAACTGATCTACTTTTTTATTTTTCAACTATTGATGTGTATTTTCCCTTGCACCGCTGCACTAGGGACGCCTCCAGCTCGGTTCTTCTTGACATTTTTTGCTGCTATGCCGATCTATGACCTGCAACATTAGGTTATAACACACCTACAGTGGAAGCAGGGCCAGACTTGCATGAACTGCTGCTCTTTCTACAGTGTGATGAGTGTTCATGTTTCCGGGCCCATAGGCATGAACCTCTCGTGGTAAACATCTCATCTGGCCTCTCTTTACAACGCCGTGCCTAAAACCAGGCATGACACAATAATGACTAGATCAACTTTGTTAAGAACAAGACTGGAGGACCCAAAAAGGCAGAATCAAAGTTTATTCTGACAAGAAACAAACTAGTCTTGGAACAAGGAGTTGGTTCCGGGAGGGGGCTGAGTGGATCCAACGGGACAGCAGAGGAGTAGGTGGTGGCAGGCTGATTGGTGGGCCGGTGTTGACAGGAACGGGAACTGATCGCATGAGAGGCACTGGAGCAAACGGGAAACAAATGCAGGTAAGTATCAAGAATAACAAAAATTGCAAAAATGGAAAAAGTTGCCTGAGCGAATATGCACCACACAACACGACGGAACGATCTGGCGCTGGAGACTGGTCAGCTGGCTTGTGAAGTAGTAGGCGGTGATTGGAGATGGGTTGCAGGTGTGGAACTCAGCAGGAGGAGGGAACGAAGGATCCACCCAGGAACTGACAAATAAGGAGAAAAGAGGGGGAGGCGGGGGAGCAGGGAGAGGAGGAGGAAGGAGCAGCAGGGAAGAATCATAACAAATTTATCATTCAGTTAATAACAGAACAATATTGTGGAGCTCAATATCTATTGTGTGAGCACATTAGACGTGTAAGGTTTTCTTATTATTGTTTTATGTAGAGTTTCATCGTGCTATCTATATCTGTTTTTGAACATCGTACATTTAGAATAACTGGGATTATCCTGCTTTGAGGTCACTGTATCAGGGGCATAAATTACACTTGACAGACCTAGAATATATTAAGAATAAACCTCCATCATCATTCATATCAACTTCTCTAATAATGTAATATTTTGTCTGGCTTGTCTTGGCCCGGGGGTCATGTGAGTGCAAATGTTGTGCAACAAATTTCCCACATTATCTTACATCTTATCTGTTTTAGAGGGTCTCGACCAGATGTCAGTTCTCGTAGTTTTTCTCAAAATAGTCAAAGTCAACACAGATCTTACATCACTAAAGGCCTTTAAAACCTCTACTGGGCCCATGTTCTTCACCACTCACAGGTAACACAGGTGAGGAAGGAAAGATCTACTGCTTTTGGTGACAGAGGTGACTATTTGTGATGATAATAATGGTTTTATTTGATTTTTCAGGTCATTGGAAACATGAACGCACTCCAGGTGATCGCTCTGGCTCTGCTGTCCGTCATGGCGGCTCAGGCGCAGGTCATCATGCCCGGCAGGTGCCCCCAGCCCGCCGTGCAGAAGGACTTTGACGCTGCCAGGGTGAGGACCAAGTATCAATGTCCTTTTTGCAGTACTCGTATCCATGGGTTTCAGGACAAATTAGAATCAATGCCGCAGCAATTAATAATTTAATCAAAATATATTGTTGTTTGTGTGGACAAAGTCATCAAAATGTCCCCTATAACATGAAGTTGAATCCAATTAATTATAAATATAAGAATTTTAGGGCTGCAAGATATGTCGCAATCAAATAGAAATCATAAATTCCATAACAAACAACAAATCATCCTGTCTTATTCTGCATGAAAGCTGCATAAAAGCTGAAAACCCTGCAGTTTAGATCTGTACAAACATGTTCTGAAATACGCACAATTCTTGTATTAGGTCGTCCGATTATATTTCAGCCTTTTGTCAATTCAGTTTTTGTTTGAAACGTTTGAACATTTTGAAAAGAAATGTAGTTTTTCTCACAGCCCAAAGTTCCACAATTTGGGGACAGCTTCAACTTTTTCACACTGCTGTTATGTCCCTGGGCAACACACTTACCCACCCATCTTATGTATGAACGTGGTGGTTGGAGGGGCTGCTGGTGTAGATTGGCGGACTTGCTTGTCAGTCTAGATAGAATAACTTAAGATACTGAGTTTAACACATCATTAGAGCACATTAAAGACAGAGGAGTCTTAAACAGTCCTTTGTCCTGCGCGCAGTATCTGGGCACTTGGTTCGACATCATGAAGCTGCCTCACAGTTTCCAAAAGGGCGAGTGTAGCACCGCCACCTACACCCTGCAGAGCCCCGGAGTGGTGGGCGTCCTCAACAGAGAGCTGCTGTGAGTAGACCCCGTTTTGCCTGTTTGTGACGCCATAAAACAACCGATGCTTTGAGTTTACGCAGAAGTACGTTTCCCTGTTCTGTCCTTGTAGGGCTGATGGAACTATCAACAGCATCAGTGGATCTGCTACTGCCAAAGACCCCTCTGAGCCCGCTAAACTCTCTGTCACCTTCTTCGAGAGTAAGAGGAACTGCAAAAAATGTTTACACTTTGTGCACGCTGACTTAACGCAAAGTCGAAATAGATTAGCATGGCGACTCGTGGTGTGGCTATAATAAAATAATCTAATTTAACCTGACCTTTCAGTCTAGAAAAGATCAAACGTTATTAGGAAGATGAGAAAAAAACAGTTTTTGTCCCATGAGGAAATTAGAATGAGAATGTCAGGAAGTATAACAAATATTCAAGATAACAAGATTCAGAATTCAGACTTATAGAAAAACAAGGTATATATTTGTATCAAAATATACTTGGAATATTATAAAATTCTTAGTAGAATAATTGTACAATCTAAGTAGAATAAACATTATATCATATACAGTATTTACCTTGTTGTTTTGTTTTTTTGCTTTAATTAATTTAATTCTCTTTAAGGTTATTATCATTCTTTTAAAGTTTATTCTTTACTATAAGGATACAACAACAACAACAACAACAACAACAACAACAACACAAATACCAAAATATACTTTAAATAAAATCAAATACTGAGTAGAATAAATGGACAATCTAAGTACTTGGTTTGAATCTCTTAAATGTAATGATCAGTCTGTTAAACTGTTAGTATCCTCTAACCCTCGCCTGTCCTCGTGCAGACGCTCCTCCTGCTCCTTACTGGGTGCTGGACACGGACTACGATAGTTACACCCTGGTCTACAGCTGCACAGACCTGGGCATCCTGCACGCGGACTTCGTCTGGATCATGAGCCGTGAGCCCACCCTGTCGCCCCTCACTCTGGCTGGACTGACCTCCAAACTGGCCTCTATCGGAGTCAACGTGGACAAACTGAACCCCACTGTCCAGGACGAGGAGTACTGCAGCGCCATGTAAAATATCTGGAACTGTCATGAGTATGTTCTTTGTGGAGTGCCTTTGGATTCAGGGATTGTATTGTTACATGCAGACAATAAAGTTATATGTTCAATCCAACTGATGCTTTGATGAATATATACATATATATTTTTAAGGATTTTTTGGCCCGTAGGCTTTATCAGACAGGACACTAGCGTGAAATGGGGATGAGACTGGGGAAGGACATTGCAGCAAACTGTCGAGACCTGGATTCAAACTCACAATGCTGCCCACATGGAGCGCACATGTGCTATCCACTCGACCAATGAGGGGCATTTAATCAGTATATCTACTACACATTAAAATTCCCCTTTTTTTATTTTAATATGATTTTATTTAACAAAATGTTATGTACAGTAAGTAGGATTATGATTTTACATTTCATAAACATGACTGACCTGTGTTCTCGTGATACGAGGCAAACATGTTAAAATCAAATATCTTTTGCTTATAGCAAATGTAATACTGATTTAGTCTTAATTATGACTATGTTCTGAATGTTTTCTTTGGTGTTTTAGTTCTCAAGACAATTATCCAATCAGAAAGCAGAATGAGCCTCACATGACACTCATTTGTGTTGCCAGTTTCAAAGCTGAAACTGCATCCTCTCTCTGATGTGAATGGTCACTAAAGCCCAGCTCCTGCTCCATCATGAGTCAGTGCTAGTGCAGCCTCTGCAGCTCAGTGAGTTCTGGAGGAGGAGCTGAACCATGTGCTGAGAGGGAAAAACACTTGTCCTCCATGTGCAGGTTAAGGCTCTGGCCAAGGTTCAGTTGTGATTGCAGTTTGTTTTATAGCCCTCGTGCTCTCTCTGGATGACCCACAGGCGTCTGAAGTAGAACGTCTCCCCCCTCCCTCCACAATATGAAGGTTTTTTTGTGTGTGTGTTTGTGTGTGTGTGTGTGTGTGTGTGTGTGTTTGTTTGTTTTATGTTATTTTTTGTTTGTTATGTTTAAAACATTAATAGTACAAAAAGAAAAAGTGTTTTTCACCCACACACTATCTTTGAGAGTAGCACAAGGGTTAAACAGTCGGAGCCGAGGCTACATATCGTTCCTTTAATTTGAAGTCAACATAATCATAATACGTTGCTTAATGAAAACTTCTATCATATCACAGACTTGTTTCTTGGAGTTTTAGTTGTGAGGCGCTTTGTAAATAAGCACTTTTTCTTTGTAGAAATTCATGAATTAATGGACAAAGCCTTTGACAAATTATTATCACTTGAATTTAGAGGGATTGCATTCTCACTAGTGTCAAAAAGGAGCTGAACTGGGCTGAGCTAGGCTTAGTTTCGTATTTAGACCTGGTTTAGTCCCTTGTTTTGACCATCCTTTATATTTTGGATGCAAACTAAAGGTGTCACTACTACAAGTTTAAATACCATAGACAATTCAGGATTACAGCATTTCTTTAATTGTGTTTTAGGTTTACACATTCACCACATCAAAACTGGGATTAAACCCAAAACTATACTTGACCTAGATCAGGGCTAGAACGGGACCAACCCAAGTCCACTAAAACGGGACTAAAATGGGCTCAGTTTAGGACCAAATAAATAATTGAACACTCATTGCATGTATAGTGTTCGATAATGAGCTATTGTGACAGTTTAGAATATGCAAAATGAAGACACAGGCTGCACATTTCGTCACTGTACGCGTGTTTTATTCTTGGTTAGCGTCACTCGTCCATGGGGCTGCAGTAGTTCCTGTCCTGGTTGGTGGGAACCATCTTGCCGGTGTCGATTCCAGCGGCGGTGAGGATGCTGTACAGTTCCTCCCGTGTCTCGTCGGAGATGGTTGGCTCACGGCTCAGGATCCAGGACAGCTCCCCTTTGAACACGCCGAACTCCTGGCACCCATAGACCAGAGAGTGGCCCTCATAGTCTGAGGACAGCACCCAATACGGGCCGGGAGGGGTGCCTGGGGACAGACAGTGAGATGTGAGTACAAGTAAACAACTACTCTACCTATTCTGCTCTTCTACTACTGCTAAAACTGCTTCTAAATCTACTACAACAACAACTACTACTAAACTACTAATCTAAAAAGATGAGAGCGGGAGAAATTTGCAGTGTGTGTGAAGTGTGAGATTGGATGATTTTCGAATTTTACTCTGTGATTTTACTCTGTAAGCAGATTTGTTATTTTGATTGGTCTATTCATCCATCCATCCATCTATCTTCTTCTGCTTATCCGAGGCCGGGTTGCGGTGGCAGCAGTCTAAGTAGGGACTCCCAGACTTTCCCCTCCCCAGACACTTCTTCCAGCTCCTCCGGGGGGATCCCGAGGCAGGCCAGTCGAGAGACATAGTCCCTCCAGCGTGTCCTGGGTCTTCCCCGGGGCCTCTTCCCGGTGGGACATGCCCGAAACACCTCCCCAGGGAGGCGTCCAGGAGGCATCTGGAACAGATGACCGAGCCACCTCACCTGGCTCCTCTCGACGTGGAGGAGCAGCGGCTCTACTCCGAGCTCCTCCCGTGTGACTGAGCTCCTCCTCGGCTTCACACTCCGTCCCAGTGCATGTTGCAGGTCCGGGTTTGATGGAGCCATCAGGACAACATCGTCTGCAAACAGCAGAGATGAGAGCCTGTGGTCCCCAAACCGGACCCCCTCTGACCCCTGACTGCGCCTAGAAATTCTGTCCATAAAAACAATGAACAGAACCTGACAAAGGGCAGCCCTGGCGGAGTCCAACACGCACTGGGAACAGGTCTGACTTACTGCCGGCAATGCGAACACAGCTCCTGCTCTGGTCATACAGGGACCGGACAGCCCTGAGGAAAGGGCCCTGGACCCCATATTCCAGGAGCACCCCCCAAAGACACCCCGAGGGACACAATCAAAAGCCTTCTCCAGATCCACAAAGCACATGTGGACTGGTTGGGCAAACTCCCATGGACCCTCGAGCACCCAATAGAGAGTATAGAGCTGGACTAGTATTCCACGACCACCAGAGGGACCACCACCCCGGTCTGCCAGTCCGGAGGCACTTACATACTTAAAATGTTCAAATACTTTTATGACATGTACCTGCATGTAGGTGTAAAGTAGTAGTTAACTATAACCTGGCATCAGCATTAGATGACTTTGTATTGGCTAATGTATTGTTGTGCACTGTCCCTGTACAAAAAGAATACCATAACAAATATGAAAACTACTACATTTATTGCTTGATAGTCATGCTAGATAGTTGGATATAACACATAACAGTTTTTCATTTCATAGTGTAAGATGAGATAAAGCTTGTAGGTGACATTTATAGTTGTTGCTATTTCTGTAATAAAGGAAATAAAGTATATCTCAATCTTAAGATTGCGACTATCTACATATTACTACTACTACTACTACTACTACTTCTACTGCCACTACTGCCACTACTGCTACTACTGCCACTACTGCTACTACTGCTACTACTGCTTCTACTGCTACTACTGCTACTACTGCTACTACTGCTTCTACTGCTACTACTGCTACTACTGCTACTACTGCTTCTACTGCTACTACTGCTTCTACTGCTACTACTGCTACTACTGCCACTACTGCCACTACTGCCACTACTGCTACTACTGCTACTACTTTACTGGCTACTACTGCTACTACTGCTACTACTGCTACTACTGCTTCTACTGCTACTACTGCTACTACTGCTACTACTGCCACTACTGCTACTACTGCTACTACTGCTTCTACTGCTACTACTGCTTCTACTGCTACTACTGCTACTACTGCTTCTACTGCTACTACTGCTTCTACTGCTCCTACTGCTTCTACTGCAACTGCAGCTTCTACTGCTACTACTGCTACTACTGCTTCTACTGCTACTACTGCTTCTACTGCTACTACTGCTACTACTGCTACTACTGCTTCTACTGCTACTGCTTCTACTCATGCTTCTACTGCTACTACTGCTTCTACTGCTACTGCTTCTACTCATGCTTCTACTGCTACTACTGCTTCTACTGCTACTACTGCTACTACTGCTACTACTGCTTCTACTGCTACTGCTTCTACTCATGCTACTACTGCTACTACTGCTACTACTGCTACTACTGCTTCTACTGCTACTACTGCTACTACTGCTACTACAGCTACTACTACGTCTTCTACTGCTTTACTGATACTACTTCAATATGCTTTTTCAACTACCGGTAATAGGCTATACTACTACTACAATGACTATTATTGCTTCTAGGTTATGGTTTTAAGGCACATTAAATTATTATTATTATTATCATCATCATCATCATCATCGCTATTATTCTTGTTCTTATTATTGATTTTCTATTTCTCACTTTTGGGGTCATCACTCATTCGTTGTAGGTCTGTACAAAGCTATTTCAGGACAATTCTTAATCATAAATAAAGCCTAATCCTTACCATTGAAGGAGACCTCGAGCTTGGTGGGCTCCTCTGGATTCTTCACTTTAGCGCTGCCAGCGATGGAGTTAATGGTTCCATCTTTACTGAGGGACACACAATATCATCTGTATTACACAAATCACCAGTGGTCGTAAAGTTGTGGCTGATGATCGTATTAGCGTATTAGCGGTAAAGTCTCGCGTACTGACAGCAGCTCTTTGTTGACGACGCCGATGACCCCAGGGCTCTTGGGGCTGTAGGTGGCAGTTCCGCACTGTCCCTTCTGGAAACCGGTGGGAAGCTTCTCGATCTCATACCACTTACCAATGTACTGCAACCACACAGAGAAGAAATCAATATATGAACCAGTGCTGGAAGTATAAACAGGTACAGCAGGGTGCAACAGTATGATTGCAAAGCTTGAATTAGTAGCATTACAAACAGCAATTAGAGTAAGTATCATTGAGTAAGACGTAACAACACAACATTTGTAATAGAATTAGATAGAAAAGGTAATTGAAGGGCGACTGGTGAGGCTAGAAAAGTACAAATGTGGCTTTTCTGCTGCCTGAAATGTTTATCTTTCTCCATGGTGACGCAACCAGGCCTAGTAACAGCTGATGTGAGTAATCTGATTTCTTTCCGATTGTTCACACCAGTGCAGGTTTTGACAAGGAAAATGATGTGATAAAGGGTAAAATATATTCAAACATGAAAGAGAAAATGGTAGGGGTTGAAAAGGTTGTAAGAATTAAATTGTACTTTATCTTCCAAATACAACTGTTTTTCTAAAAATCCATTGAATAACTGGGTCATGTCACCAGATGTTTTTGATGATTCGATCTTGATGTACCCATTGTATTTACAGTAGCAGTGATTCTAATTATTCTAACTGATAATGCTAATGCTATTTATGACTGTGTTTTGGCAGAATTTGACGTTTACTCAAATATATATATATATCACAAGTGTTTATCAGTTTAAATATGCGTCAAGTTTACCTGGGAGGAGTCAAAGTTGGCCTGGACCGCTGGTTTGGGGCATCTCCCTAAACTGATGACTTGAGCACTCCCGGCAACGGCGCAAAGCAAAGTCAGCGAGATCACCTGAACGGCCTGCATCTTCAATCTGCACAACAACAGCACATGAAGCACAATTAAAGTGAACACCGATATACTTGAGTTCAAATTGGAATAAAGCGATTTGAGCTTGTGTTCACCTGTGAGGAGCCAGCGGTACAACACACACAGAGAAGGTGAGGTTTTTATAGTCGTCTCGGACATTGTTTTGAGAGCTGCTTTTGACCCCTCCTCAGTAGAAGTATGTGAGAGTTGGCACCTGTTCAACTCATGTTTACTCTGGCCCCTCACTGAAGCCACCATGGTCCTGTTATCTGGTTTCTGTAGTATTTCTCCTCCTATGTCACCAGCCCATTTACTCACAATGTTTATCCTTTATTATTGTTGACTCTGACGCCTGTCCCAGATGCACAAATTTCCCGGCCAACAATTCATTGGATTGGAAATTCCCAATGCTCAACGTTTAGTGGTTTTAACATTTTTGCAACTCTATCTAGGGTCTGGAGGTCAATACGGGGAATAATTCAAATGGGGGGATTTTGGGCCAACAAACCTTTAATAATCAGAACCAGAATCAGAAAAAGTTTTTTTGCCAGAGTCATTGAACAAACAAACAAAAATCACAAACTAGGAACTTGCTTTGGCGACATGAAACAACAATAATATTAATAGCAAAATATAGATAAGGCATTCATAAAAAATAGGGTTAACTAAATAACCCTACGCACTAAAATGTTTGATAATGAGTTTATAAAGTAATTTTAAAGGTAGGAGGTCCTGCCCTGTGGGATTCTACAATGGAAAAAGATTCCATCGGAGAATCTTTTTCTACAATGGAAAACTCGAAATGAATGAGGGATTACACCAACATTATTGCTTTTGGTAATTTGGGACAATTCAATAGAAAGCCTGAGGGGCAAGAAAAATTGGTCTGGGGGCTGCATTTTGCCCTTGGGCCATAGGTTGGACAGCCATGATATAAATGTTGCCTTAAAGTGACAGAATTAAAAGAGAAAAGTTGTAATTTGCATTGCACAAATCAGATCCTAAACCACTGAACTTCTATGTGCTTATAACTACATTTCTAAATATTAAAAGGTGCACTATGTAACTTTTCTGGTGGCTGGGCTGGGGTGGTGGTAGTGGGGGGTCTGCTACTTGTTGTCTCCATGGAGATGTCACTGCTTTGCCTGGAATGTTCCACAGTATGGCATCAAACATATCTTGCATAATTTAGTCAATTTGATTTTTATTTGGCAAAATTACCTTGAAAAACATGCATTGTTTCTGTGAGCAGGGTCGCCTCTCCACAGACTTGACCTGTAACTTGGCCTATTGGCTGCACTTGCTTGATAAGGTCGAGTGGCGGCGCCTCACAAGAGTTACACAGTGCACCTTTAAACATTGTCAATGCTGAATAAAAACTGGTCTGATCTTGTGTAAAAAGAGTTACAATTGCTAATTCAGTGTTTCCACATTTATGATCTTGGTAAAGAGGTACGTTTGGAACTTGAAGTAGAGCCACTGCTCCCCCACAGCAAGACGTTTTCTTCAAAAGGATGCCTCAAGATAATATAAAAAACCTAAACTAATTAATTTATACATATAAGAAACAGTTGGATTGTGCAAAGGCAAAAGAAAACCTTTGCGTGTACAATAAGACCTTGGTAAAAAGCAAATAGAACGTTGATTAGTGAAGAACATGTGGCACAATAAGGATCGATGGATCAATGTATGGAATGGAGAAGCAGATTAATGTTCAAAATGTGTCTAAAACCTCTTATCCTGATTGTAAATCCACTATTACACGTGCGTCTCGCTGTCATATTCGGTTTGCTGTAGCAGGTGTTTCATCCTCGTTGATCCGATCCCTCCTGTCACGTGATTTGGACTCGTTTTTAGTTCGTAACACGCCCCAGAATTCACCTTCGACTGTAAAAGGTGACGTTTTCTCAGGCCTTCTGCTTATCTGTGAGAAATACCTCCAGAGTTTGTATCGACCAAGGCAAACATCACCCAGCAACAAGCCAAAATAGTGCGGGGTTATAGACTCAGATAAACTCGATTGATTTCAGGAGGTTTAGAGAGGGCAAATGAAAAATCAATTTAAAGAATAGGACGGAATTGAAGTTGACAAAGAAATCAATATTTTCAAAACATGGCAGATTAAATGCAACAACTATATCCCGTCATTCTGTTATTTATTAGAAAGAGGCAGTGTGTTAGTACTGAACAGACGTAACTGCACCAGATTTGGCTCAGAGCTTTTACAAAGTTGCATGTTTGAGTGTGAATAAATTATGTTCACATTTTCCCCCTTCTTCCAACTTCTTCCAAAAGGCAATCTGCGAGTTTGCATTTTGTTTTTTCAGCAACTCGCCATTCATTCAGTCTCTTTTATGCGTCTGCTCATTTGCTGCTTACATTGAAGTTCTAGATTGTGGCCAGTTCCACAGTAAAACTCCGAGCCTTTGAACTGTATGCTGTGAATTTAGGTTTTTGATCTCTTGTCCTCTTAAATGAGCTCTCTGTGGTTCTCTGCTCCTCTTCTCCTGCAGCTTACGGTGTTGGACTTGGATTGGAAATGCATGTGTAAATACATCACGTGGTTAATTTGATGTGTCATGTGGCGTGACTAACCCTAACAGTAGAATATTCAAAATCACAAACTGGACACAAAGTGAAGTGGACCACAACCTACTTTCTATGATTAACTGACTAAATACTATTGATTCTAAGTCAATGTGAGGAAAAAGCAAGCTAAAATTTGGAATTTCCAGGATAAAAATGCCAGTCAATTATAAAAAACAAGAGAAAAATATCTTATCTTTCTAGCGAATTGTACGCAAGTCTCACAAAAAAGTATAAAATGTGGTAAAGTTTGTGGTATAAAATGAAAAACTATTTCATTAATTTCTGAAAGTGTTTGTCCTGTAAAACCCCAAACTTTGAATTGAATATTTGCTTCATGGAGAATGCAAAGTGGCCTATTAAATCTCAAATGCAGTCAAATCCAATAGTAAATGTGTTTAAGATGTCAGGAGCTCTTCTATAATATATGAGTTTGCCAGGAGCCTCTCACAGTCAAAAGGAAACAATAACTAAAACTGTTATTTTCCATTTCAACACTTAAAATAAAGACATAGACAAAAAAGGTAATTAAATAAAGGTTTATTGACAGTATTACAGTTTTGTCACAAATGATTACAGATCTCAAATGAAGGAAAACAAAGGAAGAACTTAGCCTTGGATCGTTTGTCATTTGATGGTTGTCTTGTGTATTTGGTCTATTGTAATGTCTTTCCATTGTTATGCAAATTAACTATTCATGAAGTTTATTAAAAAATGAAAGGAGACAAGTCTCAACAATAAAAACCTACCATAACGTTAGAATTTTGGTCATCCATTTTGATCCTTATTTTGTTCAGATGCGTTGTTATTAAATTGTTATAAAATGTATTGACAATGTCCATTTTCTTTTTAATCACAGTTTCATTTCAGTTTTTTATCTACTCCTAACACACCCACAGTATCAACCATTGTCGGAAAGGAATTGATGAACTGAAATTTTCCAGCTCTCTGCCTTTTGGTTAAGATCAAGTGACAATGGAATGAGCCTGAAATAAGTTTGGTGTCAGAATACGGAACAATTAGGTTCAGAGACAATTCAATGAGAAAAACAGAGAAAAACACTACACAAAACTACTTTTTAAAAAAATTAATCAGGTCATATTGTGCAGTAAAAGTCTGAAATTCTCCAAATATTTTCGAAAAACAACATAACGGTGGGTCTCTTCTGTGTGAGACATCAGATTATTTGATAACGCTGGTCCCCCATGACTCCAATTGACTAATGGTTTACTTCATGTCTGAAATAAGCTGCTCTTTACAAAGGTTGCCATTGACGAGGCACATTCACAGTCAGACCGCTCCAGACGACAGCAAAAAGTCGACCAAGAAACAAGTTCAAAAAGGTAGGAAAGACATACGTTGCTACAATTATAACCCATTACGTGATACAGTTTGTGGAAATGTTTTTATGTTGCAGGCAGTGATTCAATTGTAAGTATGAAGTTTTCCATTGTGTTGGCGGTGCTTCTTGTCCCGCTGGTGACGGCTCAAGTCCCACATTGGGGTCCGTGCCCTGAGCCGACCGTTCAGCCAGCATTCAATCTTAAACAGGTAAAAGCAGAATTTGATGTCATATTTTGTGTTTTATATTTAGCACCGAGCTTTGTGGTAGATGTAATATGTAAAATGCTTCATGTTGGTGACTGTCACAAGGCCTTTTCTTATACCTGAATCTATTTGGTTATATTTGTTTTATTCCATAGGACTTTCATCCTTATTGATATACATTGTCTTGCTTAAAGGTGCTTTATGTGACATTTCTGATGGAGGGTCTGCCAAATGTGATGTTCACACCTTTAAATTGAATAAATGCAAGATAGATAACAGGCAAAGCCAAGGCATCTCCAGGGAAACGATCCTCACCAGTAAAGTTACATCAGGTCAAGGTTTTTCTTAATAATTGATTTAGTCTCAAATTAATAAAGAAATGAAATTAATTAAGTTAACACTCACAAACAGTATACAGTATTAATATGCACCAACCTCCAGGTCAGAGTGCGAATGCTGTGCCAACTGAGCCAGTGCCGGGCCAGACATTTTATGTAAATCACTGATCACTAAAGTCTAAATTGTTATGCTTCATTGCGCAGTTAATTTATTTCTTGAATGATTTTGTTCTTCAGTTTTTGGGGAGATGGTTTGAAATTGCCAGACTGCCGGCTCAGTTTGAGAAAGGACGCTGCATCGAGACCAATTTCACCATGAAGTCCGAAAGCTCCATTCGAGTGGTCAGCTCTGAAATATTGTGAGTAACAAGAAATACCCTAATATTGGAGTAAGTTTGTATTGTGTTTGATCTGACATCAAATGTGTCTTTGTGGCGTGAAATAGCAAAGGGGAAGTCAAGAAAATCGAAGGTACTGGTGTGACTGAGGACATGAAGCATCCCGCTAAACTGGGCATAAGCTATTCTTACGGTGAGTGCAACCCTGCTGGATTAGTATGTTAGATGTGGTGCAGTAGGCTATTCTTTTTGGGTTGTAGTTAGTAGAGCGACAAAGAAAACAGGCTTTCCCCCTTGAAAATGTAATCATTTACAATATTGAATTACTGCGATCTAATTTTTGGGTCAAAATATGTTAGGACAACCTGAAACAAATTGGGCCAAAATGCTGAATTGTTGGCCATATAAACTGTTCCTATAAGTAGCCTTATTAAGCAAGAACAGGCTATTCTAGTGAGTGGGCTCATTTCTCCACAGATCTGACTTGGTGTCACCTGCGTCTCTCCCCGTTTACAGGCAACTCACCGTCATATGAGGCCCAAAACAGACATAACTGGGCTATATATTTTGTATGTATTGTGTTTGTAACCTGTGACTGTTCATGTTGTCACAGTTCTGCCCTACACTCCATACTGGATCCTCTCCACTGACTACGTGAACACGGCGCTGGTGTACTCGTGCACGGATGTCCTGCGCCTCTTTCACGTGGACTTTGCCTGGATCCTGAGCCGGACCCGCACGATGCCCGAGGCCACGGTCCAAAAGGCTCGACAGACCTTTGAAAACAACAACATCGACACCACGCGGATGATCATGAGCAAACAGCAGGGCTGCGACAAGACTCTGAGGGGACAAGGACGGAGCGCACCATTAGAGGGCGCAATGATGCAGAAGTGAAGGAGGATAGAACATTATGTTTGTTGTTTACAATGCCGTTTCACATGACAGTAAGTTTTAGGCCTGCATGATTTTATAAAAAGGCAAAAAACCCACAGTAGCCCAGCTGCACTATATGGCCTTGAACTGGAATCAGTAAATATTGTGGTTGTAATTTTCAAATGTAAGAAATAAATGAATTGTGAGATTTTTTTTATGTAAGGATGTTATAATCAATACAAGTTACATGTCATAATGAATGTGTATGCTATTAAAAAACTATCAAACTGAAATGTTTTAATTCATTGAATGACAAAATGATGAAATAGGCCATGTTAAGTCAAGAATTAAGTCAAGTAGCTCATTATAATTGAAAAACTGAACTGTTGTATGTATTTATTTATTATTTTAATTTTTTTTATATTTAGTAGTAGCGGAACTATTTTCTTTCGAATTGCCGTTTCTCGTCGGAACAATTTTATGTCACGCTGTGTTGACACTTTCAGCAGCTGTTTGTGCTTTATTGACGTGCTGGACCTAGATCAGACTTACATTTTGATTAATCTGTACCTACGAAAGATCAGCCCAGTTCCTCAGCCATGAAACCTGCGGTGGACGAGATGTTTCCTGAAGGCGCGGGACCTTATGTGGATCTGGACGAGGTTTGTTGGCTAACATTAGCATTTCGGCTAACACACATACGTTACTTTCTGGGGTGCGTTTACACTCCTAGTTTGGTCCTGGTTTGAGCCCAGTTTAGCCCTGATTTAGAATTGAGTCATATTCTAGTCCCGGTTTGTGTCTGATCTAGTCTCAGTTTAATTCCAATTTTATCGAGGTTTATGTGCAAGTATAAACGCACCTTATTGCAGCCAACCTTCTACAAAATCGTATTTACAATTAAAGACCGTAAGGGTTCTTTCTGCTTTGTAATTTACAGCATTCATATTATATTTGACCAATATTCAAAACCCAGGGATAGTATGAATTATGAGAGATCATCATATTAGACATAAACAGTTCAGAATAATGAAAAAGTGTGCCCAAAGTGTGTTACATATTTCATTAGTTCTAGTTATACATTTGGAGTTTGGAGGAAGACATTTCCATTTCCTGACTTCTGTACATTACAACATGTTTGTTGTGCTGCAGGCTGGAGGAAGCACAGGACTGCTCATGGACCTGTCTGCCAACGAAAAGGCAGTGCATGCAGACTTCTTCAATGGTAATCACACACTAGCCGCCCTACACTTAGGCCTGTCACAAGCACACAGTTTGAAGTGCGATATATTGCTTTAGAAAATATCTCGGTAAACAATAAAAAAATTAAATAAATTATGCCAATGACACAAAAGCTTAAAAGCAGGATCATTTCAGTAGACTCTTTTCTAAATCTGTAATGTTTCTAAAAACATTAGCTGCAATAAACATATATATAGCTGAATTAAACGTTAGTAAAAGTTAGTGTATATAGTTGTAGTGTGTAATAGAAATGACTCATTTGACACCTTTTAAACTTTTTTACAATTTAGTAGTAGTAGTAGTAATGTAAAGTAAGCGTACACATGATAAATATTGAACCCCAAAAATATTCCATGTATCATTTATTATAAAGCAATTATTGTGACAGGCCTACCTACACCTATTTCAGAAGATTCTGAATTATAAAATCATTAAACAAATCAATGGGGTGATGATGCAATGATTCATTTAGCTGTGGACACTATATCGATTCAGGCTGACTTTCATGGATTCTTCATTTTAAGAACTAAAATAACTAAAAATAAATCCTCACCCGAAGCGAATTTACCCGGAACTAGATAATATTAAAGTAAGTTTGGACATTATATCCTCATCAGAGAGACCCATGTCTTGGCAGATGTATCCAAATTATTTTTAAATAATATATTGTATAAATTATTATTATAGTCATGACATGTATTTCTTTATTTATTATTTATCTTGCACTACACTACGCTATGCTATATAAATATAATGTAAATAATGTAGCGGGTTAGTATTAAATAGTAATTCTATTTCCCAACTTTTTCAAGCTGCATCATAAATATTTTGCAGCTGCCTTTAAATATTTTCCCAAGGACAGTACGTGCCCGATGTCCTCCTTCCTACAACTTGCTGTACTTCATGTAAAATGTAACTCTGCGTCTCACTTTGACTGGTTCCTCGAGACATTGATCCATTCACCCAAACTTCAGAGCTTCATCAAACAACCTTACAAACAAGCATTTAATCCAAGATTTGTTTTAGAAGCAAAGACTTTAAGGAGACCAAATACTTACAATATTTATTTATTTGTAATTTTTAAAAAATGTGTCTAAAATTATAAGCAGCAAAAAAATAGAAAATCTTTTCAATTTACAGAAACATATAATTACAAATATCTTTTGTAATCAAGTCTGTATTACACATCGAGTATATTGTTTGTATTATAGTATGATAAAAAAAAAAATTACGTAGTAAACTTTAAAATAAGGTGTTATTTCTTTACTTTTGTTTTATAGACATTTCACATTAGTCTAATATTTATTGTTATTGAATAGACATTTTTGTCAATACCCCTTGGCCACAGTCTAATTAATAGAATCGTTACAAATTGAAAGTGTGGAAACTTAAATGTACTTTGCGCTAGTGTCAAAAAGTAGACTCACTCAATTAACGCATCGATTAAAAAAAGACAAAAAAGCATAATTGAAATGTTCTTTCTTTCTTTATCATAATAAGACAATATAATCAAATACAAAAACATTTCAGATGAAAAAAGAGCCAGGGTTTCTCTGGAGAGTTGTCTTCGGGTCGACGCCGGCAAATGTTGCAAGGCTGGTTTTCCTCTCCCAAGACAACAGGGGGTGACAACAGACACTTCAAACGCCCTGAAAATACATATTTGATTATCACAGGGACTTACAGAGATGTTCAGTAATGTGAAAATGTCACGTAGTTCTGCTTTTACTAATATTTTGGACAGTAATGTCTAATGAGACGAGTACTTTGCGTACTTGTTCCTCCTGTGTTCTGGGCCACATTGAATCTATTAGCCCGTTGTATCAGTCGTCCGCCTGGCGTCACCTCTCTTTCGGCTCACAGCGGGGCCCCCACGTTTACAGGCCCCAGAACATTCTCTTTTTTTTTTTTTTTTTACAAACTTTTTCTAATGTAGTGTGATGTCTGTCCCGCGGCGCTCCACATCAAACGGCCTTTAGTGTTCCACATGCGACACACTTTTCCCTGTGCTCTCAGCGGGCGCCTCCATGTGATCCCCAGAAGCTCTTGTTCCATTACGACCGGACCATGTGTGGAGACGAAGGGTGTGTCAGGATTAAGCCACTTTAATCACTCATTATTAAAGACTTCACAATGTTAAGGTCATTATGAACATTTTAGAAACAAAGGAGCAGTGCGACATGTCTTGTAACTTTGATGCAGCTTTTAGACTCTCCCCAGCTTTTTAGGATAAGATAAGATCACCTTTATTTGTCCCACAGGGGGGAAATTCCACTATTGCAACAAAGGGTACAGAAACAGATATGCACAGTATAATAATAAAAACAGATAATAGAAGAAAAAAAACCTCTTATAATCTTAATAATGATAACACTCTTATCACAGCTGTTCATATGGACAGAAATGATGCACCAGGGATGATTGACATTGTGTCACAGATTATTGCACAGGAGTATAACCGTATTGCACAGGAGTATAACCGTATTGCACAGGAGTATAACCGTATTGCACAGGAGTATAACCGTATTGCACAGGAGTATAACAGTATTGCACAGGATTATGAAAGCTGACTGACACACGTTCAGGACTAACATTGTTTGTTGTAAAGTCTGACAGCAGCAGGAAGGAAAGACGTGCGAAACCTCTCCCTCTTTAAAACTCAAATAGGGCTGCAAGAATTGATCTGTATAATTGTGACTAGTCAACTACTGGAATAATTGTCGTTGTATTTTGATAACCATAATTTAAACATAAACATTTATGACATTGGCATAATTAACTCAAAATGTCAAAACATAATTCATGATTTCTGATTTTCATTTATAATACACTTTATTTGTTAATATTCTTTAACTAGAAGCCTTCAGTCACTATGTTTTGACCTTTTGACTTGTCGATATCAGAAAAATGCTTGTCGACTACTAAAATAATCATTAGTTGCAGCCCTGCATGACGAGGAACGTCGTGATTCTTTTGTTAATTAGTCATCTGTATTATTCAGGTCTAGGGCTAGTCATGCTCTGGGCATCGATTTGCTGACAAAAGGGGGCGTGCGCTGGCAAAAATCTCTAAAACCTATTTATTATCTCCGATTTGACCAAGTATCTGTACCCAACGTGCACTAACAAGACAGGAATTACAGGAGACCAGACAATGACAAATGTTTATATAGAAAACCAAAAAACAGTGTATTCATCAGTGAAAAGGTAGATTAAACTCACACTTCACTCCCAAATCTAAAAATAACTCACTACTCTGCTGTTGTCAATATAAATCCTGTAAAATCCCTTTAAAATAATTAGTCCACTAATAAACATTTTGGTCGACCAAGACCCCATTGACTCACATGTTTTATTCTGAAAGTTTGACTTCATAAGGCCAGCCACACTCCAGAGACATTTTGATCTAGTAGACAGAAAAGAATTAAGGATCTATTGTTTTGTTGAGGTGTCAATAATCATGAATAATCATAAAATTCAATATTTTTTTAAGGCTTATTTTTACAGTCTTTTGGGGGGACATAATAAAGGTTTGATGTGAACAATCAGGGAATCCTAATGTTGTGGCCTTTGTAAAATAGTTCTTCTCACAATAATTGACCTTACTATCTTTTATTGTGTTGTTTTAAATTGTATTTCGGATACTCGGTCAGTGTCATACACTTCTACTCTGTGTGCTACTGTAGCGTTCACACAAACGAGAAGAGTTGTGTGGAAAATCGCTTCATTGTGTGAAGCTATTGAGAACTAATCCTCTTTGAAAAGCCTTTCACTAATAAGTGAAGTGGCTCATATTCAACTCTTCATTTTGTATTAATTAAATATATTGTCAGTGTTGGATATTTGAACGTCTCTGCCTCATTAAAAAGTCAGGTTTTTCAGACATCATTGGCGGGCTCCTGTAGCTGCTCGAGAGCTCTAAAACCTGTTACACAAAAAGTTTAATGTATGTGCTTCTGTTTATTAAGAATGAATTGACTGATAAAGGTGAATGTACAACACGACTGAAAGATTTAATGGCAATTGTACCGAAATTACAATTCGAATAGTCGCAACGAGCAAATCTCTTTTAGTCTATCACCTGCTTGTCTTCATGGAGATGTCATTTATTTGCCTGGAATGTTGCACAATGTGTGTTTTTATTGCTCAAAAACACCTTGAAAAACAACCCTCCACCACAAAAGTTGCTCCGTGCACCTTTTGAAGAAGACATGATGTTTTTGTCTGTTACAATGCATGTTACACGTGGATCGTTATTTTATATTTTGGACGTTTTAAATATCAATATTGAGTTGGAGCCACTTAATAAACCGCTTCTGGGTTAAAAATTGCAACGCTGATTTCCGCCTTCCACTTTACGGTCCATCAACAGTGGATTATTTTGTAAAAAGGTGTTCCACTTGGCTACACAGTGCCGCTGAATCCTACGTCCATCACCACTTTTACAAAAAATATATAGAAAATCAGTACAGAGTATGCAGAAGAATGAATGCATGAATCACTCTAATACAACTTCAATTCTGTGTGTACTGTATGTCAGTCTCCTGAAAACAACCAAACGTCTCATCTGAAAGTATAATGCACAAAACAGCATTTTCAGTAGGATTTGGTTGTGAAAACATTAATCACAACCGTAATGCTTGTCAGAAAAGTGCCGTGAGGTCTTTTTCCATAATCGTGCGGCTCGTCCCTCGTGAGGACTTCAGCAGGACTGGGTTTGAACACGGGCTGTTGATGCTAATGGGCCGTTTCAGACAATAGTTATGGAACAAACATGTGTCGACCTTCCACACAGCAGTTCTCGTGTAGGACCATCACGTCTGGAGGATCATGTGGGGGAAAGCCAACAGTTGCAGTTTGACAGAAGGAATTCGGTGACTTCATATTCTCTGCCTCTCATTGTAAATAATGTGTTTGCGAAGGCTTTAATTAGGCTCAAAATATTGTTATCTGTCGTTTTTGTTCTCGGCTCGGTCTTCTGTCTCTTAACAGCAAGTTCTTCTCATCCTTATGTAGGTATGTGTTGTGTTTAGGAATGTCGAGATCGAAAACATCACGATTTAACAAGAAGTCACGTTTTCACGTCAGAGTCACACAAAACTCCCAGTGAAGGTTCTAATCAGGGATAAACTACAGAGTTAGCCGGTTTTGCTGTAAGACACGGAGCCAGGATCAGTTGGTGATGAAACACGCCTGGATATATGAAAAGGTTTTCTGTGGGAAGGGCATCTGACCTGAAAACCTGGCGATTATGTGCACACGGCCAAATCATTTGTGTCTAAATGTACTTTGTCCTTATTTTGATGTGGCTTGCTCAGTTTTGAAAATCTCATTATTTTCTTGGCACACGTTTTTCCTCACAGATATTACAGTCTCACATCAAGGCAGTACAAATATTTTAAAATTCTTGCCACACTTTTACTCCAAGATAAGATTGAAGTTGTAGCTCAGGACCCAGGACGCAGGTTTAATACATTTTCGGAGGTGCGTTTCTTGTTCTACACTTTTACTCAAACACACAGTGACTAAAAGCATTTTCTTCAATTTTCCCAAGTCCAGTCAAACACTTTCCCACTATCTTCACAGACGTGTCCCTGCAGGGCTTCCGTAGTTGCTCTAAAAATGTCAAAATCATGAAACTTCACGTACAGCTCGAGCTCTCCCAAGTGAGGTTAGTTACTAATGACTCCTCCACTCTGTCCCTGGTAGTAAATTTCACGTTGAATTTTTTACTAGTGACAGAGTTACTGCGCACGGCAATGTCAAGCAGATGTCTTACCTCGATTTAAGTAGGTCCAAACCCAAAAAGAGACAAGACATATGGGAGCCTACTTGGTGAAACTGGGTTAAATGCCCTTAAGCGTGTACGAGGGACAGTGTACAGACTGTACAGGAGAAGTGAGTGAAGTGAGAAGAATGCGGCTTTACACAAGTTTTATTGGGCTCATTTATGGGACAAACAAAACTGAAATGTGGCTTGATAACTTTAGTTTTCATATCATATTAATAGGAAGAATAACAATGTTACTCAGGATTATTGTTTCTTCAAAATAAGATGTCCTTTAGTGCGTTTTATTTTGTTTTTAGTCATTTTATGCAAAAATCTACCAAAATCGGCTTCGTCATGATTGACTTCACTTTTCACTTTTTGCACTTTCTGTTTAGAGTGATTCATGCATAATCTTTATTCTTCAGTAGAGACGCCATTGTTCCAAAAAGTGCCATTTTTTGCCTTACCCCCCAAACACGCCCACTGCTCTGTACTTTGTGCTGTGTCTTTTAAGTGACTCATCTTGACCAGTGTCCTTCTTTCTATCTCCTTTGCATGATCTGCTTCTGACTTGTTTAAAACGGTATAGATTAATGTTGCTCACGTAAAGGGTGAGATTACAATGTGTTAACACGGCCCTTCACTTTTTGGAACATGTTTCGCTAATTATAAGTTTGTAACGGATCCGCAGACGGTCTTGTGCGTGTTGGTGCGGTTCACCCTCCGACCTTTGACCTCACAAACCAGAGGACTCGGAGGAAGGCCAAGTGCATTCCAGATTGGCTTTGTCTTACAGGCTTTCTACCTTTTTTGTCATCTCATTTATCTCAAAATGTTCAAAGCAAACGTATAGAACATAGAACACGATTAAAGAGCGACAGACACATTTACAGGAACAAAATCACGACCTTGTGCAAAGATATCCATTTATTGTGAGGCTTTCTCCTTTTTTGACCTGCTGCCCCAATCGTAAACCCGCTTCATGACATTATAGTAAACTAAACACAATAGAGAAAGAAAGGTGCATCACTCCATGAAAACGCTTAAAAACGATCGGTTTTGCTGGACTTTGTGCCGGCCTCAGCGGGTGTTAAATGTCACTCCTCACTCTTTGCCCTCATTTCATGCATTTTGAACGAATGAAAACCTGTGTTGCCTCGAGGGGAACTTGTCTTGCACACGAGAGCACATGAAATCCCTACGCAAAGGCGAGGAAAGACATTGAGGCCGGAGGAACACAAACAATGGTGCGCCACAGTCTTCTGAGCAACAGTCATGAGTCATATTTGTCAGCCAAAAGAGATCCCCTTTGTTTCCCTGAAATCCTGCTTTCTAGTTTCACAATGTCACCCACCGTTGAATGCAGAAAGACAAAATACTTTCATTAAAACATGTGTAAAAAAAAAAAAAAAGATTGAATGAATGAAATTGCCTGGATGAGACCCACAAAGACAACTTTATGCAGTCAGATGTTTGGATGTTGTGGAAGTAACTGCCAGACAGTTGTTGCTCTGTTTATGGTTCAACGTCGGTGTGAGAGGAGTGGGCGGGGCTACAAGTGAATTCACAAATATATGTTCATCACTTTGCGGTGATCTATCATGGAGAACGTTTGCAGGGCAGTCATCTGGACACTTTTTTCACAGCTTGGGCACACCTTCTTTGGGTCCAACCACAAACACTTGTATCTCAAAAAGTGGTTTATGTAGCAGGTATTTACAAAGACATTATATCCATTAAAACACTCACAAATCATCCGTTTGACTATGGCCTATTACGTGTCTTTTTGGCATAAATAAAGTGTCAGTTTTTGCATTTACTAAAGACACCAGTTAAAAAGCAGTCCCAACTTAAGCGTGGAGAAATGTAGAGTCAATCTGCAAAACACAGATTCAAACAGATTATTGCGTGTGTTGTAAAAGCTGTTAAACAAATAAATAAGAGATAATACTCCTTGTTATGCAACTTGATTTGTCCATTTTGTCTCCAGATTTTGAAGACCTCTTTGACGACGACGACCTCCTGTAACGGGGCCCGCACATCCTCTGCGCGTTGACGGACGATATCATCTTTTTTTTTTTTTTTTTTTTTTTTTACCCCCTCTTAACTTTTTTGTGGACACCAAACCCGCCATTTTCTGCCCTAAATGACATACAATTGCCTTTCATAGTTGTCCCATTTCTGGCCGGTTTTAAAGCATCCTTGGAAAAACGTCGCCACGAGATCCAGATGTTGTGAAATAGTTCAAATCGCGCGGGATTCTTTCATATAGCAAAATTATTGAGGCTGTATCGCGCTGGCGGCTCGCACTCGGTTCAGCTGGATTGCAGGTTTGTGAGCGGCTAAAAAACATCTGTTGGCTGCAGCTGTAATTACATGTGACGGGCAGCGTCTCCAAGGCCCGAGACTTCCGAGATGTGATCAGATGATAAATGTGCAGAGGCAGAGGAAGGCTCCTGAAAATGTCTAAAGATGTAACTTAATGACACCAGCCTTAGTAAAGCATGAACAAACCTAAGAATGAGTCAGGCTTAGTAAATTCTTTAAAAAAAACGATTTGTTCATTATGAATTAAGTCTTGTTCATGCTTTATTAAGACTTTTAATAGTAGGATGCAATAACAACTGAACTATTGTGATATCGTATCGTCACAAGTCTCGCAATATATCGAATTGTTAGCTTGGTTGCTGAAATGCATTGTTTTGTCAAAAAACAGAGGGGGACTACATAGACCATGATCCTTTGCTCCATTTCAGTGCAGACGACATAAAGCAGGATCGTTATTAAGCACTTTTGCGTCTTGATCCTTTGTTGTACACGACGACATTTTTGACTTTCATGCTCTGACCCAAACTGCACTCACTAGACTACAACCTCACGATGTATACAGAGAAGTACGTAGGAAACTTGTTATTTATGAGTTAAAGTCTAAATCGATATACAGAAGGCTCACTCCATGCCGTGCCTTCCCTCGAACGTAATATCTCTGCACTTTTGTGGTTTCATTTGACAGAACACCAGCCCCTGACATGTCTTTACAGGTGGGTTTTGGTACACTTTGAATAGATTGCCAATAAAAATGTCTGATTTGCGTCATCAGCATAAAAATGGAGAGCTCAAATAGTGTCATTATTGCCCTGGATCCTAGATGTTTTTGTGTCTCTGTTGCACCTGTATTTTGTACACGATTCAGCCGCGTGTGTACTTTATGTAGTATCTTTGTGAAGCACTTTGAGTTGCTTGTGAACGAATGGGGCTTTATAAATTATTTTGCCTTGTATGTTTTGTAACAATAAAAAAAAAATAAGTAGGACTTGAATTTCTTCTGTTTATTTGATTTCATTTTAGATATTTGATCATTTAGACAAGTATGTGCCCCCCCCTCCCAGAAAAGTTACATAGTGCATCTTTAATCACATCAACACGTTCAAACTGAAAATTCAGCTCCGTCATTCCGAGGTCAGAATTCCGACCTCTGAAGACGACGCAGCATTAGAATTGAACAACAACATAAGTAGATCATTTCACATTTTGTTCACTGTAAACCACAATATTAATATAAAATTGCTTAATAATAGAAACGGGTCCATTGACTTCCTGTTCAAACCTGCAGAACTGATAAGCCCCGCCTCTTCACAGTGGCATTTCCCATTGACAAGCAGCAGATTGTCATTTACATGTTTTCATTTGTGAAAAGCGGAAAAGTGACATGTTGGAACCACACGTGTGTCTCTCTCGAAGTCTTCATTTTTCAAATAGTCACAACTAAGTACAGGGATGTGGGCAGGGATAGGGGGGAGGTGAATACTGCACCTTTCTGAGCACTCGAGCCTCAGTTGCAGGACAATACAGGATTAACTCAGACATGCAGCGATCAATCCAAACACAACTTTGAGTAAACTAATGATGAAGAAGCACTGTTGTTACAAGGTTAAAAGCTCATTAAAGTTGTTTTTGCGGAATATGTCCCCTTTTACATTGATTTTGTCAGATAAACAGGTGTTCGATGGAGGCCATATATTTCTTCAACAATTAGTATAATTCCAGAAATATTTCTTACATTTTCTGACACATTTATCCACATCAGCAGACAGACATCTCCTGCTGTCAGCGCGGCGGAGACAACCATTCATTCTCCTAGACGGCCTGTACTTTCTCAAATCTGTAAAATGCTGGTATCAAAGTTGAGTCATAACTTGCCTTCTTACAGAAAAATGTATGCTTTCTTTTATAAAATAATATGACGTGTGGTCCTTGTATCTTGGCATTTACAAACACAATTGTGGCCTGTATCTGTCTGAATGTATCGTGCTGAAGGTTGGGTTCAGGAGCCCAGGGCCACGTGGCAATTCGTCAGCCCAGCAGAGGCGCTTGGATTGGGGAGAATGGTTTGACTGCAGCTGCCTGGTTCATTAGTGCTCCTCTGTGTGACGCCTTTTCTCACTAATGACTGCAGCCCTCGCCAAAGCTGTGGACGTGAGCCACATCTGCAAGTGACGGAAAAAGAGACCACGACAAGTGTCTGATGTTTAACTTTTGGACTGTAAGTGTAGGTAAATGAATATCTGTTTTACAATTTGAAAGGTGTGGTTCTGTCTTATAAATGTGGATTTGTTGTTGCGTTGCCTGGAGCGTCCGAGAGCATGGCTTTAACTCAGTCTGGAGACAGAAGCCGGTGACGACGTCAAGTTACAGGTCAGATCCGTGTAATTAGAGGTGGGAGATACTGCATACCAAAAAATTATATGATCACACCTGTTGTTTTGGAGATTTGCATTCGAATATTGAGTCTTATTGTCTTTAAATTAAACTATAGAAAATGACCTGAAAAAGGTGAAAAATAGACAAAAACATCTAATGTAGTTTCCCGATCAAGTGTGAAAAGTGCTATTCCTGCCCTTTTGTCACTCATGATATGGCCCAGTCACGTTTTGTGCTAAATTTCAGCCTCAACCAAGACATTTACATAACGGCACATTCCTGATACATGGTTAAAATATTGCCGTAATTCAGATAATGCAAAAGGAAAACTGAGATATTATTATTATTATTATTATTATTATTATTATTATCATTATTATTATTATTATTATTATTATTATTTTATTATTATTATTATTATCATCATCATCATTATTATTATTATTATTATTATTATCATTATCATTATCATTATCATTATCATTATTATTATTATTATTATTATTTATTGTCAATTTTGGCTAAGCTGGATACATTTAATACCATTGATTTATAAGTAAAAATGTCATTGATTTATTAAGTAAATGCATACCTTTCCGTAGTTGCCCTGGGGCGCGCAAGTGGAGACGTGGCTCCCATTCCGTGCACAGGCCTTTCCCAACCACAAACCAATGCTCAATCACACACAAAAAAAAAAAAACCTGCTGTAAATTCTGGTCAGTGGGAGCCAGTTTATTGCAATGCGAACAGACCGCCATCGTTTTTCAAATGCAGATGTTTTGGGTCAAGAATCCTCCAAGAAAGAACCTTGACACGCAAACACTGAAATTAGTTTACGGTCCGGCCCAAGAATTGAACCAACATTCATCATTCTGCCACTGCACTAAAGACAATATCTTCTTTTACTTACATCATTAAACACATCTGTGAGCATTATCTTTTGGACTCTTATTATTCATACTTTCAGTCAATTTTGGTCTGACGCAACACAGGGATATTTTCAGAAATCCTGGTCGTCTTTTCTTTAAGGAGAGTTTCCTGACTGTGAAGAAGCTGTGATACAAAAACAGCAGGCCTTTTCATCTGACGCACTTCATCAGTTTCCCTCCTCTGTCATCCGCCGCTTACTGTTTGTCATATTCTCTCATTTTACAAATCCTGTTCTTCTCCTCATGCCGTCGGCGTGGTGCAGCGGAGTCAGTGCTATCAAAAGCCACAACTTGGAGATCTCTGCAGTCTGACGCAATCAAGCGTGCGTTTTAGATACTGCAGAAATAATATTTGAGGGACTATTTTCATCACTGTTGTTAAGATAAATATTTTTTTGTGGTGCTTAAGGTGACACTCTCGCCGCACAGTCCTGGTTTGACTCCCGGGGACATTTCGGTGGCGTTAACATGTTCTACCATCTCTGCGTCTAGAGATGCGTTTCCTCCGTCCTCTGGTTTCCCCTGCCGCTCAAAACATTAAACGTTGAGACTCCACTTTGGGACCAGGAATCCAAATCTCAGTGGGATTGTGAATACACTTAAATAAAGAGTAAATGAAATACTAATCAGCTGACAAGACACGTCACAGCAACATCACGTGACACTCTGAAGAAGATGCCGGAGCTGTCAGGTCAACACACAAACGTCTGAAAAAGAATCAAATGAATTATCAGAAGAGCAAATTAACCTCATTGGATTATTACTAAACCTGAGTATTTCTAATGTGTATAAGTACCAATAACTAAACAAAACTGTTTTAAGAATGTAATACTTTTCTTTGATTATACATGTATTTTATATTCTGTTAGAATGTCAGCTTTGAAGTGACTAGGCCACAGATTCAATAATATGGAATGTTTCAGAAATAAAACAAAGCATCCATGGATTTGAAGAACAAAATCAATGTTTATTTTTTTAAAGACAAAAGTTTTGCTTAAAGAAACACTATTTTGATTTATCTGTCCGCACTAAACCAATCTTTTCCAATTCAAAAGTAAACATCAGTAGGAATAAATGTTTTGGAAGTTTTCTAAACATGGATATTTTCAATTAAAGACCAAAGCAACACAAAATAAATCTGACAAACAAACCTGAGACAAATCCCATCACAGTGCCAGGACTAAACAGCAAATGTGTTCTGGGGCCTTCAACCACGGCATTTTCAACAAAAATCGTATCATTTTCTGTATTCTGGTGCATTTTAGATGTCATATTATTATTAGCAACGCTAGAAAACACAACAGGCTGAAAACTATACAAGACGTTTCAACTTTCATCCAAAAGTCATTCTCAATCTTCAGATCTAGTCTGAGAACTCAGATATTTATCCTACTCTGGGCTGTGTACGCCTTGCCCACCTGTCCTGTTTATCTATTTGTTTGCACAGTTTTAAGTTTCCCTTTACTAAACTAATCTTCTTTGTTACCCTAACAGCCCTGTAATTGGCCACAGAAATCCTATTGTTTGCTGGCTGCAGCCCCCCACATTCACCCTGTTTTAATCTGGCACCCCTCAAGTTCAGTTTCTATTTTTTAACTGTCTTAGCTTTGTAACATGTATCCTTAATGAAGTTTACATGAAATTAATGAAATAATAGATTCAACAGTCTATATTTGACAGAAAATTACCCCAATGATGGCGGTCCAGCCCTCCGCCCTTTTCGATACCTGATTCTGATACCAACATCAAGTGAAATGCTGTTTTAGACTTGACATGACATTTTCAACACAAAACAATTGCACTTTCAAGTTCTGATGAAGCGCAAGATCATTTCAAAACTTTTGAGGAAAAGTCACATTTTGTCTCTAGTGGAATGATTTTCAGTCACACAAGAATGTTTCTTTTTTATATATATTTTATTATTCTTTTTTGGAACATTTAACCATGAATACAAAAACCGAACAAGCCCAGAAAGAGCACAAGAGATAAAAATAAGCCCATTTGGTCCAAAATCTGTCAAATTTGTCCATTTCCAACTTAAGTCCGAATGTGATGTTTTCCATTTTGCAAATGTCCATTTTAATTTTGGTCCAGTTCTTGATCATCGGTACAACATGTGCCATCCAGTTTTTGTGAGGGCCTTTTCCCTGCGGACAAGAATGTCTCCAGTCATACATCACTTCCTGTGCCACCAGAACGTCCCCACCCACTTTTGGGTGAAAACAATCAGCGTTAACAGATAGGTGGGAGATACAAATTGTGAAAATGTTATCATTTTTCTCCAAAATGCGAAATATTGATACTGGCAACACAGCAGCCTTGGACGGAGAAGTTGGTGAATACTTTGATTCAACCAGAGGGATGGAGGTGTATAGGTCAAGCAAATTGGCTGGAGATTGAATTAGGTAGTTGTAGATGTTAGGATACGACACCTCCGGTCACTGTGTGGGGTCATTTTGCCAAGAGCATTCTGGTAAACTAAACGGATATTTATCTACCCCTATTCCTCACAGTTTTTTCTTATAACTATACCAATCGGATATCGGGATCGAAGCAAAGTATTCACCAACTTCTCCGTCCATGGCGCCAGTATCAATATTTTGTTGGATTTTGGAGCAAATCTATAACATTTGAGCCATTTGTATTCCCCGCCTATCTGTTAACACTTTGTAGTTCACCCAAAAGGGGGCATGGCCGTAGCTCTCGCTCAAAAGTACCCGCATGACCAGAGACATCTATCTGACTGACTTGAGCTGATCCCACGCCATGACTTCAAAATGGGCAAGGCTTTCACAGAACTGGATAAATATTTGAGTTCTCAGACTAGATCTGTCGAAACGTGTGGTTTTTCTAAAACAGTGTCGAGAGGACTACAACTGAAACCTTTTCTACATTGTATGTATATATGTTGACATTTTAGAGGAAATGGCTGAAGTTATCTCTGCTTGACCAACGGTAGAACCTTTCTAGACAACGGATGCTAGTTGTGCTAGCTTTGTTAGCTCACAGCCTTTGGCTCTGTTGGCTCATGAGATTTAAACTCTCATTCGATTCGCCTCAAGTCTGTGGTCTGCGCTTTTGTCTCACATTTATAAATCATTTAAGACTCAAAAAAACTGTATTGTATTCCAGCTTTAAGAAAAAGAGGCACTCATCACTAATATTTAAAGTACCGGCCATCCTGACTCTAGTACTCCCTCAAATGAGTATTTGTATGTAGAAAAAGTAGGCTTCAATAGGCAGAGGCCTGAAGTGCACTGGCACTTTTCACCAATTCAACTCCGTCCTTGTCTTCATTGCGGCCTCTTTTGGGCCTGAGGACAGGAGGGTTGAGCGTGATCGGCCCTCGATCGGTCCAGTGATTAGTCCTCAACATTAGGGGTTGAGGTTTGGTAGTTTTTCCTGAGAAGGAGGGTCTAAGGACAGGGGAGCTTGGGACATCTGTCTAAGGACACGGGATGCTGGGACATTACCCAGTCCCTATGAACACTGTTTATTCTGTTTTTATTTTGTTTTTCACTGTCGCCCCTCGAGGCAACTGCTGCTGTGACTTTGGGCGTAACAAAAATAAATCATCATCGTCCTAACTTTTTCTCTTCTATAAACCAGTCCATCTCCTCGGTTTGGGAAAAAGTGATATTGTTGCATACCTCTAGTCCAAATCTGAGTCTGTGGAATAAACCATACGGAAAAAGTGTGTGGAAGCGTCGACACAATGAGAAGTGCCATTTGAGGTTCCAGGCTAAGGCTCCTCGTCATCGTCAGAAGCCTAGTCCACACGTCGCTTTCTCTCCTTTCCTTCGACGTCATCTTCATCGTCTTCGTCGTCCTCTCTTTTTCTCTTCTTGGTGTCATCTAAATCAGAGGATTGTATTCATATTAGACAGTTCAGAACGTTTCTTTACGTATTATTTTTCATTCGTATATTGGTATTGGTATTGGGTCCTTGTTTGGTTGAAAAAAACACATCTGAACCTCAAGATCATTCTAAAACTGTTTAGGAAATGTCACATTTTGTCCTATTTGTGTGATTTTGTTGTTGTTATTATGATACTCAAATTAGTATCTAGTTTCGATAGGGCTTTTAGTGTTGAGTTGTATGTGATTTTTGATACTTTTGACAAACCTAGTACTGGACAAACTAATGTCACTATGTATTAGAAGTGAGAATGACAGCTGGAATAACACTGTACCTCGCATGCTGAGAGAAGCAGGAAACTCCATTAAGGCAGGTAAGGGCTCAGGTGGTGGAGCCTCTTCCTCTAGGTCTTCATTCGCCCCCTCTTGTTCCTCCTCAGAGTCTATAAACCAGTTCATCTCCTCCAGGATGAGTGTGGCCGGACTGGGTTGTCTGACAATGCGTGCATTGACCTCCAAGTCTTTGCCATTCTCCTTCTCTTGTTCCTCCTCAGAATTGGAGTGTTTGAACCCATTGTTCTCCCCCAGATCTGCATCATTCTGCTCCCCAGAGCTGGTGTCTA